>MJUU01030506.1:93503-164022 GCA_002080025.1 Modiolus philippinarum
AAAAAAAAATCAACAAGAAAATAAAATTGGTTTTCAGGCCAGCACTGAAATACTGGCTACTGGGTTAGAGGATACCTTCGGGGACTAACAGTCCACCAGCAGTGGCATCAAATTACAATTACACAATGAAAAATGCAAAGATATTTCATAATAACAAACTTAACATCAAAACAAAAAATAAAAACAAAAACAAAAATTAAGAGCAAAAACAAAATTAAATACAAATTAAAGCAAAACAAGAAGGACAAAAATTACAAAAAGATAACCAATAAAAAAATCAAAGGACTCAAGCAATTTTATAAAATTCATGACATAACATAGATATAATATGGTAATTTTTTTACCAGGACTTAATTTTCTAGCATATTTTTTGTCCAACACTTAACCCAAGCTCTAATTAGTATTTGTTGTTTTAGTAATATTACTTTTTCCCACTTATCCAACTTTCAGTTTTTACCTGTAATGTATATTTTATTAAAAAGTTGGATAAATGGGAATGAACCATTCTAAACTGCACAATTAATATGTCAAAGTATTTAAATGTTACAAAAACAACATTGGTATATCAGCAGTAATAAGTTTTAGCAGCTGTAAATTGGGAGGGGGGCTAATAAGGGGGGGGTGTCAAATCTTATGTCATATACTATGAAACCATATTCTTGCTGTCTCAAAATATTGTTTTACTTTTTTAAGTTTAGTTGATTAAATAGCATGAACTTTCAATCATGAATTTTATCACCCTAAAAGTTCAATATAAATACAATAAATTAAAGTACAATAAATTTGTCTAAAGTATTACACAAATACAAAATTATATGACTTTTTTTTCTTGTTTTCTATAAATGTAGATAGATAGATAGATAGATAAAACTTTATTTTGATTCGGCATATTATATAAATTTACAACATAAGCTCTAATGAGCTTTTTACCGAATACATAAAACAAATAACTAACATTAAAACAACAAAGCATGCACATATAAAACAAAATTAACATCACATAAGACAGGCAATTTACCATAAAAGACAGTTCACAAGATGTAAGACAATGTACATATACCAGAGTTAAAACTTAAATAAGATAAGCACATAAAAGCACACATTTAGAGCAAAGCATTGAGCAATAATTAGCACTAAAACATAAAATAAGCGGTGATGCAGAGGTCCACAGACAGCAGCACATATGGCACAGAGTTTCAAGCTGTCTATGGACATCTGCATCAAAGAATCAAATTAAATAAACTATATAGCATAAGCAGAATTAAAAAAGGCACCAAGCAAAATTTTCAGCAAAGTTTTTACTTACATGCATCAAAGAATCAAATTAACTAAACTATATAGCATAAGCAGAATTAAAAAGGCACCAAGCGAAATTTTCAGCAAAGTTGTTACTTACAAAATTTCACTTGGTGCCTTTTTAATTCTGCTTATGTGACTTTTATTCCTCACTACTTTTTCATCACTGATACATTTGCATAAGTTCTTTGATGTGACATTTCTTTTGCCATATAAACTCAAGTATTATGAACTTTTTTTTTGTAATTGTTCCTCTTACTTTTATTATGTATGATTTTTCTTTTAAATATGACTTTTTTATATAATTTATTTTTCATCTCTCATATACATTTACATTATCTTTTTTAACATGTTAAATGTTACCTTTTCCATGCACTATAAATTAAAATAAAGAAAAAAGTTTTAATTGTGACTTTTTTTCCTGGGACTTTTTTTTCCTGTGACCTTTTTTTCCTATCAAATTTGTGACTTTCATTCCTGTGACTTTTTTTCCTGTGACTTTTTTCTGTTTACCAAAGAGACATACCATAACTAATCACTGTGATAGTGGGGATGTCTAGGAAAGTGATCAGGATTAATTTTTACATTTAAAAATGTTTAATTCGGGCAATAAAACTCATATTGTGCCAGGATATTTCCTGTTTTACAGGTAAAAATCTAATTAAGCAGGTATACTTCAAAGGAATTACAGGTAAAACAGGTAATAAAATTTAATCCTTCCCACTCTGTTTTATTGCTTTTTAGGTCTATCNCCACAGTCAGGATTTAAAGATCAAAGGAAATTAGAAAATAACCATTTTCCATTACTTATTGAAAATGAAAGTAACTGAAAATGGTTATAAAATTTATAACTGTTTTTGGTGATGCCCCTGACTGATCACAGTGGTGGTATGTCTGTGATTTTATGTCTAAAGGATTAAAATTTATGTCTCCCCAAGTGATTTGTAACGGTATGTCTCTTTCTGTACTGTATTGCAACAAAGTTTGGATCCATTGAACATGTAATTTCAGAAGAGAAAATCTATTGAATGCTTCTAACAGGCTCCAATGATAGACTATGTTCCCTACTGGCAGCAATCTTAAATGTAATGTGGTCTTCCCAGAAACATTTTCAAAGGGGCCAACTACGGAATTTTGTGACCATTATGGTTCAAAAAAAGATCTTTTAATATGTTTTCTCATAGAGTCCAATGTTAAACTACTAGTAAGCTCCTCAATGGTGACCACCATGGATTGGGTCAGAAAACTTTATTGTGTGCAATAAAATGTAGTCCTTGACATACTGAACGTTTTTGCAATTTCAACTTAACCTCTATCTAAAATCATTTTGATATACAAAACAAAAAGTATAAAATTACCAAATATTAAACCAATAAAGGGCAATAAATCTTAAATGGGTATTTGGATTTATTTCAAAATTTGTATGAGGTATAGATCTTGATGCACAGAACATTTTTGCAATTTAAACTTGACCTCTATCTCAAACTGTTTTTTGAAATAAAAGACGAAATATATAAAACTAGAGTAATGACTGTCGGAAACGACAGTGATCCCCGCACCCCCTGTTGACACAGAAAACAGCTATAGACCCTGGGTATAATTTTTCTTAACATTTTTGAAATTAAACTATTGACAGTCACTATTTTTACAATAAGGAATTAAAGAATATATGGTTGTTAGGAAGAATTCCAAAAAATAAGTAGTCTTTGAGACTTTCAGGAATTTTACCAAACTTGGAATCATATATTTTGGAAATCAAATTGGTGAAATATTTCTTCTAATTCTGACAATTTTTTTAACTATGGTTTCAATGTAGAATTCCAAAATTCCATTAGTGGTCTTTGACAATTTCAGGAAATTTATAAAATTTGGAATCAATTATTTTGGAAATCCAATTGGTCAAAATGATTGACCTTATCAAAACAAATGCTAAAAGTTAGAATACAATAATGTGGTCTTTGACCCTTTCAGGAAATTTACCAAAATTGGAATCAAATATTTTTGAAATTCAATTGGTGAAAATGATTGCCCTAATGGAAACAAACCCTAACAGCAGGGTTGCTAGGTCGAATTCCAAAAAAAATTATGGTCTTTGACACTTTCAGGAAATTTACCAAAATTGGAATCAAATATTTTTCAAATTCAATTGGTGAAAATGATTGCCCTAATGGAAACAAATCCTAACAGTTTGATTGCTAGGTAGAATTCCAAAAAATAAGTGGTCTTTGAGACTTTTAGGATATTTACCAAAATTGGAATCACATTTTCGAATTCTAAGATTTCAGAATTTTTATTTTTTCCAAATACTTACCAAAATATAAGATTATATGCCAAAATGTCCAAAAATATCAGTCTTTGACATTTTCAGGAAATTTACCAAAGTCAGAACCAAATCAAAATTCTGAAAGCTTATTGCGCATCTACAGACTATATGCAGACTATAATTCTGCAACAAAATTAAATCCATAAATCCAAAAATGTAATATGAGTTTGTGTCGCAATTGCCATATGTGTCACAATCCACATTTTTTGGACTTTGTCAAATCGACATCTTGGGCCTCTTGTTTGCATCAAGATAAATATCAAAAATCCGAAAGCTTATTGCACATCTACAGACCATATGCAACAATTCTACAACAAAATTAAAACCCTAAATTCAAAAATGTAGGAGGAGTTCGCTTAGCATGCCACATGTGTCAAAATGGACATCTTGGGGCCTCTTGTTCGCATAAAGACCAATATCAAAAATCGGAAAGTTTATTGCGCATCTGCAGCATATATGCAGCAGTTCTTTAACAAATTAAAACATGTAGGAGGAGTTTGCATCGCAACGATTTGTGATGGACGGACGGACGAGGCTAACGACAATATCCCCGAACTTTCATTCCATAATCACAAAAAATGGACCATTAAAGGGCAATAACTCCTACATGGGTATTCAGTTTTCTTCAAAATTGCCATGTTTGTAGATCTTGATATGCTGAACATTTTTGCAATTTAAACCTAGCCTACTAGTATATCTTAAACTGTTTTTGAAATACATGACAAAATACAGTCCCTGGATCAGTCAACATTCCATTTTGACTGATCGTTGACTGATGAGTGATCGCTGAATGATCGCTGAATCATGACTTTTGACGGCTGACGGATGGTAAAATTAACTGATGACTAATGAATGNTGGGTATTCAGTTTTCTTCAAAATTGCCATGTTTGTAGATCTTGATATGCTGAACATTTTTGCAATTTAAACCTAGCCTACTAGTATATCTTAAACTGTTTTTGAAATACATGACAAAATATATAAAATCTCTAAAAATTTGACCAACAAAAGCCATTTACTCCAATATGGGTATTCTCTTCAAAATGGGCATGTAGGAAGATCTTGACATGCTGAACAATTTTTGCAATTTAAACTTAGCCTCTATCCCGCACTGTTTTTGAAATTTAAGATGAAATATATAAAATCATGAAAAATTTGACAATTAAACATGTTCAAGGGAAATAACTCCTACATGGGTTTTGGATTTTCTTCAAAATAGGTATTTGGGTGGATCTTGATATTCTGAACATTTTTGCAATTTAAACTTAGCCTCTAGTTCAAACGGTTTTTGAAATACAAAACAAAATATATAAAATCACGAAAAAATTGACCAATAAAGGGCAATAACTTCTATATGTGTTTTGGATTTTCTTCAAAATTTGCATGTGGGTAGATCTTGATATGCTGAACATCTTTGTAATTTAACTTTACCTCTATCTGTTATAGTTTTATGGATAAAAAATAAAGAACATCAAAATTTTGAAAATTTTTCAGAAAAAGGGCAATAACTCTAAATTGGGTCATCAGATTTTCTTCAAAATTGCAGGGTGGGTAGATCTTGTCATGCTGATTACATTTACTCTGTCAGATTTTTTATATCTGCAACGGTTTTTTGAGTTATTTGCCAAAAAATGCAATTCACCCCTATGTTCTATTTTTAGTAACAGCGGCCATGTTGATTGCTTTTCAGACTCCTCGGATACAATTTTGAAACTACATACCCTGATTTATTGCAGTCTGTGCCTTTAACCACTAGCCCTACGCCCGAGACTGGTGAAATCAGTCTCGGGCTAGTGAAAATTTGAAGTCACTAGGGCTAGTTGAAATTGTACCTTATTAACAAAGAATCTTCTAAAAGGGCTAGTGAAATTGTGTTCGGGCTAGTACAAGACGGGACCTTACTAGCCCCTTAGGGCTAGTGAATAAAAAAGGTTTTGGCACAGACTGTTTATTGCCAACCAAAAGGGTCCACAGGTAAAATTTTCAATGTTGTGATGTCGTGGTGAATAAGCCTATATGCATGTATGCACTGGAAGGAGAGTATGTGGAGAATTCCATTTGGCACCCCTTTGGTTGACGGAATTTGAGCATACATGTAGATATTCATGTTGGGGGTGCCAAAAGGAACTCATGACTGACTGGGAGGTGTTTAACATCCTTGACTACCTTTGTAGGTCTCACACAGACGAGAGGAACTCTGGCAGAGTATAACTATTTTGTAAGTACAAGGTAAGCCTGACTTCTTGGGTGTCTTTAACTGAATTTATAGAAATCTAGCACTAGATCCAGCCTCTGGAAAAAAAGGGGAAGAATGAGATTCCAGAAAGGGGGTTTCCTTTGCCTTCATTCTGCACGAAATTTAATTTCCATTATAAACGGGGATTCCAACCCCGTCCCTATCTGCCAGTACTGTAAATTGCAGCAAGCTTGTCTGCACAGAGCTTACAATGATTGCATAATCACGTGTCTAGTAAATACAAAGTTTTGTAAAAGTACAACATTCTTACCCATCTCCAATCCAGTCATGGAATTTTATTTTTCCTTCAGTTGTGTCTGCTTCAAAGTTTGGAAACTCTTCTCCCAAGTTGATACCCATTTCTCTTCGATTGTAATGTAGGTCGTCCACACTAATCGATAGCCGGAAATAAAAGTGTGGCAAACGTGTACCTGTGTCTTGAATTTTGACCTTTTCATATTGTCACATGATACATCATATTGTACATCTGAATACCAAATTGAACTAACTAATAGGCATGGACCAGAAATATCAGAAGAATCATTCCAATGCAGATTTGCAATTGAAACGGGGGAAATGCAAATGGATAGCTTTTAAAATCTATCATACATGTAGATTTAATTCAGTCATACTTTGCTCGTTTTCTTCATAATTATGATATATTCTCTTATGATGTGGTTGCAATATCTATTTCTTACACGATAAGATAATTTTTCGTATCACTTAGTGATAACTTTTATTCTATCATTTCATTGGCTTTTCATACGATTAGATAACATTTCAGCCGTATTTTCATAGGTTGTTCTAGAGGTCACACATCAGGTCAAACCAACGTCATGGCAAGTCTTTTCATTGCATTATGTCGTCTGCATTATTTTTTTATCTATTGGCAAGAAGAAGAAATAAAAAAAAAAATGAGCTTCGTATGTACACACCTATTCATTCTCCCAAAACAGTTGAATATATTTTGGCCAGTATATTATTCATTGCTAAAAATAAGTGTGTTCTGTGTTGATGTTATGATGTAATGTGTATTGGGATCATTGACGCGTGGAAATTGACATCAGAATCAGTTACCACAGAGACAGAGAAATTTACACCTACATTTTATTACAAATCATTCGAAACATTTTCACTCAACTGACAAGAAGAAATTGATTTTATTACTTATAGATGTTTAAAACTGTAATTACAATTCAACCGAGCTGCCAGGTTTGTCACCAGCGA
Organism: Modiolus philippinarum; assembly: GCA_002080025.1. NCBI lineage: Eukaryota > Metazoa > Mollusca > Bivalvia > Mytilida > Modiolidae > Modiolus > Modiolus philippinarum. Next base: position 100,584 of record MJUU01030506.1, read on the forward strand.
GGAATCATGTACCTGTCGTTGCTATTGATTGTTGTGTACATGTGCGTATAATGCAACGCAGTTCCTACATCTACAACACCTATCGTTGTTTATAGTTTCTACTTTATATACGAAAAAATTTGTTTGGCTTTACATTCATAATAAGGATAAGTTTAAAGTACATAATCAATCTTCAATGTATTCAAAAACACAACTAAATTCTCCCAACTTAACATATTTGGGAGAACACGACAGAATGGTTTATCATAAGAGAAATAGGTTTCACAACTCGTGATGCTTNTATATCGCTTGTTATCAAATCTCGCTATTTAATTACAAATAATAATTAACTCGCTGATACTCGTTAATTATTATTGTGTAATTAAATAGCTCGATTTGATAACAAGCGATATACAAGCCTCACTCATAATGAAACCTATAATTATCTCATACTTTTTAAATAATAGGGGCCTAAGTTACAATTCTGAGCGGACGACTATCCGGCCATAATTTTGAGATATTATCGCATAATTACGAGATAACTATCTCATAAATATGAGATGTTATCTCATAATTATGAAATGTTATCTCATAATTATGAGATGTTATCTCATAATTATGAGATCTTATCTCAAAATTTCACTTAAACTCGTTAGTAACCAAATTGTTGATCACATGCGGCAAAATAATTTATTTAGCAAAATGCAATTTGGTTTCATATCTGACAGATCCACTACCCTACAGCTAATAATAATAATAATAATAATAATAATAATAATGTTTATTTAGGTGATATCAAGTTACATACATACAATACATAAAATATCAGTTTAACAATAATAAAACTGAAAGCACTACGACCAGGCACTTTTTAAATAACAGAAGACAAAGAGTATCAGTCAACGGACAAACATCTGGATGCCACAATGTCAAAAGTGGTATTCCATAAGGAATTGTGCTAGGCCGTTATTATTTGTCCTATATATAAACGATATAGCAGAACGCGTTAATGCAGTTGCTTACCTGTTTGCAGATGATAAGAATCAAGAAATCCAACTACAGAACTAGCCTGCAGTCATATCTAGACAATTTACAATAATGGTCAGATAACTAGCTGCTGAAATTCCATCCTAACAAATGCAAGGCAATGTCCATAAATGCCCGGATAACATAGAGGGCCAGTATCATCTCTACGATAATGCAGGTAGTCACTGAGTTCATCTTGAACAGTCTCACGGGGAAAAGGACATAGGAAAAAACACAAAAAAGACAAATGTAAACACGATAGGAACCCAGGACAGCCGGCTTGGTACCCGCACTAGCAAATGCTAGCAGTAGGGTTAATCCGGTTTATGCATGGGTACCCAAACCTCCCCTTTCTCTCTCCCGTTTCCCTATAGTAAAATAAACATACCGTAAAACCCAAAACAGGTAGACTGCTAACTCAATGACCACAATCTTAAAAGGGGACAAAACGTAATTTTGACAGATGGGTCAAGGAGTGCTCGCCGCTGAAAGGTCTTGCTACAAAAAATATACACGTCAGGTATGACAGCCATGTCATCTACCACTCAAAAGATATTCACATTTACTATTTATATAATAGTTACTTACTAAATATTTAGAAATATACTTATCACGAGATAAAAGTGCAAAGAAGAGGAGCACGATATGTCACAGGCAAATATAGAAATAGATCAAGTGTAAGTGAAATGATAAAAGAACTTGGATGGAAGAGCATGGAAACAAGAAGAAGAGAAGCAAGACTAATCATGTTTTATAAAATCATGAACGATCTGGTAGCCATAGACAAATCAAAACACCTGCAAAAACCAACAAGCAGCAACAAACTTCCCTGTACACATGGATATCAAATACAACAGGCAACCAAAGATTGTAAAAAATGGTCCTTTTTATCAATACTGTGAAGGACTGGAACAAACTACCACCAGACATAGACGGAGCAGGATCACTTGGTGCATTCAAAGCTCAAGTGACATTTGCCAACTAGAAATCAGCAACTTGTTTTTACCCAGTTTTTAACTATATGTGCACACCTGTCATGATATTTAAAGAGCTGAATGTGTACAGTATTGGAATAAGAGGAAGACACTGACTGCCTGTGGAATATAGTGCTATGAATTGACACATGGATGATGCCCGAGGTGTATTTATCCTATATTAAACTTTTTTCATACAAATGAAAAAACATACAGTCAGACTAAAAACTATATGCCGCAAAATAGCATAAAATCTATCGGACAATTATTTTAAATGAAAACTAAACGGCAAGCTGGTTCTCAGAGTTTCCTATAATATGTATAGTGATTTTAAATCCCATATCAGACTTAAATGATCAAACATCAAATATTTTTGCAAAGACAAGGGGAAATTTATCCTAATTACCTTTCTCTTTGTATCTAAATTATTTACACAACTATTTAGAAAATCTGAATATAAAAGATTTACAATTAATAAATACAGACGTTGAAAGTGAGTAATTTTTACTTAAATATGCCGATGATACTGTACTATACATGCAGAGTCTTGTCATTGTTTAGAAATGAGCGTCGCAAATTTTTGTCAGCAGAGTATTTAATTCGTGCGAATATTTTAAAATTTTGTCATTTAATGTCTTCACAAAATATTGTTGAGCTTGAAAACTATGTAAATTTAGAAAATTGTTATTGTTGACATCGAAAATAAAAGACCCTGGTTATTTATTTTTTTTTTTGTATTTCCACGCATGCAAATTGTATTATTTGTTTATTGTAACTAAGATTATATATATATATATGAGAATAAAGATGTTCATATTCATTCATTCCGTCATTCAAAATTAATTTTATCAACCTTTCCTAAATTAATTAACTCTATTTTCAAATTTTCAGCTATAGTCTATCAGAAGCACACCAGACCTGAAAACGCTTACGCGTTACAACCTTAATTTCATGCCAAAAATAAATTCTTTTAAATAGAAGTTCTTTAAGCAAAGTATCATTAGTATTCATTACCAAAGAGTAAGAAGTACCATCATGACAGTCCTTGAAATATCTCACATAACACAACTCATCATTGAAAAACTCTTTCAAAATATGAAACCATTCAGAGAAATATGGGACAAACGGACAGACGGACTGATTTTATTATATTGCACCGTAAAGTTAACTGTTTGTCTTTTTCACTGAAAACTACATTTTCATTTCTAAAACTTCTTTTTACAACTTTTAAATATACGTCTAAATTTCACTACATAATTATGATTATCTGTATGTCAAGATTCTCGTGTATGTATGACAAAAATACAAGGAAATTGACTTCTGTATAAAACAGTAAACAGACCTAAAGCATAACTATTGATTGAAGCCAGTTGAAACTTTCATGAAATATACATTCTTATACTAAATTAAAAAGAAAACACGAAACTTCTATGATGGGGAAAAGACGAAAGAAACAAAGAAGGTAAAAGAGGAAAAGAAGAGGGTAATAAAGAGCATTTCATTAAGAATGTACCGTCGTCACAAATCACATCAAGTGAAAAAAAAAGAAAAAACAATGGTTAAAACAATTGTAGGGAAGTTTGGCATTTCATTGCAAAACATGAACTGCCATTAGCATATATTTTTTTTCAATTTCGTCTCATTCGTTATTGATGTTATGAATTATGTAGTTCATCTGTATATGTCCTCATTTTGTGTGCCGTAGTTTGGATTAATTCTTTATTTAACTTCAGTTCTCACTTATTGTAGTAATTTCACAGATATAATAGAAACAATTAATTTAATAGAAAAATATAGCTATTTCAAAAGTATATCACGTAATTTTTTTTAGCTCAAATAGATGATCCATAACGACTTGTCACTCAATGTCATCATGGAAAATGTACTACTTTTTCGTCTGTTTATCATCAGTGGGTTGTGGGGTGAATCGCAGATACTCTTTTTTTGATGGAAGGTCTTTTACAATCCTATGTTGTGGAAACAGCTTTGCAGCATCCTCCTGTGACACACTTGGGAGCACCATACACTCATCCCCTTGCTGAAATTGATAAAAGTGACACATCATTCGTAATGAATACACAAAAACATATTCAAGCAGTTTTTCATACGCCATTGCATTATAAACTGTTTCAAAACTTCATCATTGACGTTAAATAATTGCCGAGTTGAAAATGGAGAACGCAGACACACCTATTTAGTTAAAGGAAAAGACAAGACATTTGTTAAGAACCACACTGGATTCAAACAAGAGGTAAAAAGGGACTGACGTTATCAAAATGTTAGAACTTTTGATCGACAATATTTTTGTCGAATTCGGAAGTCGTGTTTTCCAACAGACAATAGGGATTCCTTTGGGAACTAAGCGTGCGCCGCTTTTAGCCGACCTTTTCCTTTACTCGTACGAGGCCAAGTTTTTACAAGGGCTAATTCAAAGAAAACAAAAATATTTAGCCCAGTCCTTTAATTTCAGCTTCCGCTAAATAGAATATGTACTTTCTCTTAATAATCATAAATTTAAGGAGTATTTACATCAGATCTATCCCAATGAGCTTGAAATTAAAGAAACAACTGAAGTACCAACTTCAGCTTCGTACCTAGATCTGTTATTGTATATTGACGAAGATGGACGTTTGAAGTCTAAGCTATATGATAAGCGTGATGATTTTAATTTTCCAATTGTGAACAACTTTCCCTTTCTTAGCAGCAATATACTTACCTCTTCAGCCTATGGAGTGTACATTTCAGAGTTGATTCGTTACTGTCGAGCGTGTAGTTTGTAAAGTGATTTTGTGAACAGAGCAAAAACACCGTCCCAAAAGCTGCTTAATCAGGAATTTGTTCAACCTATGTTAATGTCATCCCTCAAGAAATTCTATGCTCTTTCCATAACATCATCGAAAGATATGACGTGTCAGTATCCCAAATGCATGAAAGTGGACATTTTCAGCTAGATTCACGTCTTCCCGGATTTGACTACCGACTTTGACATTTTCCTGGATTGACCCACTCACAGTGTGACGGGTGCTGTTAACAGAGCAGGACATGCTTACTTTTCCGGAGTCACTCTTAAATTCACTGGAGTTCATACTGTGAGTGCTTTGTTTTGAATGTTGCGATTTCTATTTCTGCGCTTTGTATTTGTCTATCGTCATTGTTTTGTGTCTAACGTCATTGTTTTCTGTGTTCTCATTTTGGCCATTTGTTCATTTTACTCCTTTGTTCTTTCGGTGTTCTTCTGCCGTTGTTTGGCATTTGACTTTAATACAAAAGCAAGTTCCAATCACGATTCAAAATGGAATATCATATATAACTGCTCACATGACCTTTGTCTATAAACATGATTACGGGGTTTAATTTTTTAAGATTGCGGGGAGTTTTTAGAAAATGACATTAATATAAAAACTGCTATGACAGGAAAGCGCACCCTACATTAAGATGTATTTATTTTTTGTTATTTTATTCTGACAGCGCAGGGAGACTGCATGTTGATGATAATATAGCATGGCGATGGGGACAGGTGTTTAAATCCATTTGACAGAACTTACCATGCCATAATTGTGTTTATCATTTTATGAGGTTATCCATACTGTTCTTGTGTAAGAGACACTATCATTTTATGAGGTTATCCATACTGTTCTTGTGTAAGAGACACTATCATTTTATGAGATTATCCATACTGTTCTTGTGTAAGAGACACTATCTCGACTGCTTGTGAAGGAGCTGGGCATCGACAGCTCATCTGGAAACCCTACTTATACCCCTACTACAATACCGATATTAGCTTCATGTTTCGTTACTGTCGAGCATGTAGTTTGAACAGAATAAAAAAAAAAAAAAATCTAAAAAAAAAACAAGAAAAAACAACAACAACGAAAAAATGTCCCAAAAGCTGCTTAGTCAGGAATTCGTTCAGCCAGTCAGGAATTCGTTCAGCCAATGTTAATTTCATCCCTAAAGGAAGGTGGCCGTCACCTTAACATCATTGAAAGATATGTCAGTGTCCCAAATGAAAGCGGACATTTTCAGATACATTCCCGTCTTCCCGGATTTGACTTTTAAGAATTTGAACTTTTCCTAGATTGACTCACTTACAGTGTGACGGGTGCTGTGAACTGAGCAAGGCATGCTTACCCTTCCAGAGTACCTGGTTTCACTCTCAGCTCACACTGTGAGTGCCTTGGTTTTGAATAACAAAATACAGAAGTAACTGTAAATTTATTTTCTGCATATGCGCATTTCAACAACTAATGTCTCATTAGTGCAGATCAAATCAAAACATTTTGAAGTCCATTATCCGAAAAACATGTTAAAGCTGATAGAGAACAAATAACCAAAATGATCTTAAATAACCAAAATTCAGCCAATGACAGAGATATGAATGTGGTGTTTTTTCTGTGCCTTGTGGTTGTCTGACGTTGTTATTTTCTTTGTTCTCGTTTTTGCAATTTCTTTGGACTTCGATTTTTGTAAAAACCACTCCTTTGTTCCTTCGGTATTTTACTGCCGTTGTTTTGAATAAGTTTGATGTCCAGCATATTTATAAAATATGTTTTAAACCTGACGTTTCCAAATATAGAACACAGTGAACTATTTATGGAAATACCAGATTTACAAGGTATTTACAAAACGGCGTGTGACGTCAAATGAAGTAATCAAATCGCACAAATAATATCATAAAATAATAACATATTTTATTCTGAGTTGACTTAAAATTCGATTTCGAACCTCTGTCTCGAACATCATCAAATTCAACACAATACTAAAACAAAACCGGTTTAAGTATAAATGTTCGTTCGTTTACACGTCACATGTTAATGATCATGTCATGCAAGTCACGACAGTATATGTATCTTTAATGAGCCGAGTCAATTGGACGTATAATTGACATAAAGTCATCAAATCTGATAAAGGGGCTCAAAAGCGCACTTTTGAAATTTTACTGTTTCATTAAAAACGCGACAGACCTAGTTATGGAAAGCGCACCATGTTGTATTCCTGTTCTACCTGTAAATTGCCTGTATTTTACCTGGTATCTGAAAGAGACAGTTGCACAAATCGCCAAGTACACTGCTGAAGGCTTGTCTTTATAGTTGTGTACCGGTTACTTGCTAGAACTGACATGCAAGTGAAGGAGACCAAACTTACTGTAAATTAGTTTCTGCATGTGGCCATTTCGACAACTTATGTCTCATCAGTACAGATAAAGTCTAAATATTTGGGAGACCATAATCTCAAAAACTGTGGATAGAGAATAAATAATCTATAGGATCTAAATGAAAATTTAATCAACTTCTCATATTCTTATTATCTGTATCAACTTAAGATAATGTCACATGTACAATATTGGTGATCAGTGCGCTTTTGATACGCAAAAATGTGTGCTTTTGATGAAATAAAATGCGCTTTTGATATGTGAAAGCACGTTTTCGATAAATTCCCTGATAAAAGAGTTCGCCCCTCAGGACTCATCAATAACATGCAATAATTTTATTGGAAAACATTCATTTCATGTCAGAATGTAGATACGTGGACAAAAAAATGGTCAGAATGATGATTGTTATAATCAAAAAGAATTTTCCTCTGCCTGTAGAAGTTTCCTACATTTTCGTTTTGATGTTCAGATATTAAAGAATTTTTGGGGAAAGTAAATGTAGAATGTGTTTTTTTTTTAATATTTTGGGACAAATTTATATTTGATGTTGTTCGGTAATGAGTACTTCTTTTTTTACTGCTTTTGGATGATGGCTTTCCATGTTATTCGATTTTAATGCTGCTGACGAGAGGTTACTCCTTGAAACAAATGTACAGGATAACGAACAGATTCGTCAACTGAAAGTAATCTGGAAAATGTCGAAATTTCTGATGCTATATGCAACAAGTCGGATTTCAGGGATACAGTGTCATGTTTGATCACCGATATTTTGCAATCTAAAAAAGATAATACATGCATTTGCTGCTTTTCATTAATTTTGAACGTTTTTATTATTTCAAGCTGTCTGGATCTCATGCTATGAATTCACGTTTCATTTATAAAATATAATTAAATATATATCAGACAGATAAATAATAGGTTTGTTGTTTACTTCAAGTTACTAGTATTGTTTACTATACTGTCCGCGCAAATAAACATTACTTGTTCTTCTCATCGATTGGTCAACTATTATATATAGTCATTAACATTGTTTTCCAGTTTATTACGATAATTTCTGACATCTCGATAGTTAAATTTTCACATTTTAAAGTTCTCGGTCTTTCCAGTTTATTGCGATAACATCTCGCAACTCGATAGTTAAATTTTCACATTTTAAAGTTCTCGGACATTTTCACATTTTAAAGTTCTCGGACCGAGAACTTTAAAATGTGAAAATTTAACTATCGAGATGTGAAAAATTATCGTAATAAACTGGAAAACAATGTTAGAGATTGTTTCTCTAATTTCAACTAAAATTATTTGAAGTTAAGCGATCTCCGTAGTCTCCGGTCTCAAGCATGCCGACACTTTGTTGCTATCATCGTTGCCAAGTGTATCATTGCGCCATTCATTGAAAGGGGTGTTGAATATAAGAATTTTGATAAAAATGTCATATCAAGTTTTGGCTGTTGGCAAAAAGACATTTGATAAAAATCTTTCTATACAAATTGAAAATTCTAATCTTACATGTGAAAAAACCGTTAAATTATTAGGCATTGAAATCGATTATCAGTTGAATTTTGATTCTCATATCAGCTCGATTTGCAGGAAGGCTTCACAGCAACTCAATGTTTTAAAACGTTTGGGCTCTTTTTTGGATAGGCTCAGTAAACTTACTATATTTCACACTTTTATTCTTAGTAATTTTAACTTTTGCCCTTTGGCTTGGCACTTCTGTACCGAGAAAAACTCAAAAAAGTTAGAAAAAGTGCAGGAAAGAGCACTCCGTTTTGTTTACGAGGATTATAATAGCTCCTATGAGGACCTCTTACATAAAGCTAAGGTGCCTTCCTTGCAGATCAGACTGTTAAGAACAATGGCTCTAGAAACATTTAAGATGGTGAATAACATAGCTCCTGTATGCTTACAAAATTTGGTTACTATTAAACAATCAAAATATTCTTTCAGGTATGTAAATGTTCTGGATGTACCACATGTGAAGTCGACTCGTTACGGTAAAAAAATCTTTCAAATTTGCTGCCGCTACTTTATGGAACAGCCTTCCAGACCATTTCAGGACTGAAAATAGTTTTCCACATTTTAAAAGTCTTATTCAGTCCTGGAATGGTGTGGAATGTCGCTGCTCTGCTTGCAGGTAATACTTTTGCATTTTGGCTGCTTATTATTTATGTTGCTTTTGTTTGTTTCTAGTTTGGTTCGCTACAGTTATGCATGAATTTTAATTTTTTAAATTTGATTTTTACTTTTACAGTTTTTGACACATCCCTCAGTAATTGATAATTGATGCAAGTCGGAAAGAGTTATCTGTTCTTTGAAATTTTACAAACTCTCTTTCTCAACGTAAATTTTCTCATTAGATTCCATGTAATTCAAAACATGCATATTTTTAATTTTTTTAAAAATTTTAAATGGTAAGCTTTGAGTTTAATTTTATGAATTTTCAAATTTGCCAATTGGTTTTATGGTATGCTATGTGTGAATTACTTATTTTGTTCTGCATGTTGTTATATCTGAATTTCTGTTTTATGTTATGTATGTGTTTTTATATTCGGTTAAAATCTCTTTAGAGCTTGTGTTGTAATTTTTAAACATGCCGAATCAAAATAAAGTTTTCTTATTCTTATTCTTATCAATAAAATGAGTTATCTTAGTCATAAAAATGCAAAAACCATTCCGTTAGACAACGATACAGGTGTTAATTTCATCAACATCCGGTTGCACTATTTCTAGAAACTGACAGGAGACATTTACATGATTGACCAATCAGCAAGTGAGATCAATTTCCAAACATGGTGTTTATTAGTTTCATCTAACATTATTTGAGAAGTATTTATTTCGAACAAGAATGAGAAAAAAAGGTCTCCCTCGCGATTACGTTGGCATTATCTCATTGTGATTGGATGATTAATTTATGACGTTACATACTGTTGTTGTGTTTGCTTTGAATGACATTTGTCTATGTAAGAATGAATGAAAGTTTAAACTTAGATCGGTGTGGTTGTAGAACATTTACCTTCCAGTTAGCTGGCGTTGCAACCCTTTTTGTGGCTGTTAACTGGAGCGAGTCTATAACTCTTATGATTTCACTGCAAATATAATATATATGGGTTATAAATATTATGAATTTTTATTGCTTTGTTACGTATTAATCATCTAATACGTTGGTTCCATATTTATTGCTGTTTGGGTTTGTTTTTTCAAAGACAAAGGCTTATAAGGCTATTCTTGATTAAATCTGTGTTTAACGTCAACCCCGAGAAGACCTCGTAACCTAGGAGGGAAGAAGAAAGATAAAAAGTAACGAAAATTGCAATAAGCTATTATCAATTTAAATCATATATGCTTAAGAACAGATTTCACACTGTTATATTATACTTTGATTATTCGATTGACATTAAATTCTTCATTTATACATTTTCTTTGCCATCCAAGTTTTTCATGATTCTTAATTAATGACCGATCATGACATAAACTATACAATTTCGATACTATAAGAAATTAAAAAAAAAAAAAAACGAAAACCTACACGAAAGGATGAACTTCAACATAGAATTAAAGATATATGGCATAATTTTTAATTTTCTTTTCGAGATCGAGAAAAATACTATCATATGCAGGTATGCATTCTTTCGAAATGGATGTATTTTACATCTTTAGGAGCATTTTAACATAATTCTATTATTACAATTTATATATGTGTGTGTCACATTCTATTATGGGTAAACATTAGTTATGTTAAACTTAAGAAAAAAATCACAGGAGTCGAGTTTTCCTCCAAAGTTTTAATAACTTATATCTCAAAAATTATACAGTAAAGTATCACTTTTTCATCCATTTCAAAGTATTTTTTCAGTTTTTTAACAATAGGAGTAATAACACTAGGGGCTCAGAGACTGATCCTGTTTCGCTCACCTGACAAAATACTGAAAGGCAGGGTTTTCGATTTTCTGCATGATGGCCAGGTTTTTTGTCGGATTGAAATGAAATGAGCAATCTTTGTAAAAGACCTTCCATACATCATTGCTGTAAAGTTTGGTTGAATTTGCTTCATTGGTTTCCGAGGAGTTGATGAAATGGCGTTTTCTCCATAGGGTCCAATGTTAAAGTTAAGTTCCACGCTGGCGGCCATGTTTTTTGTCGGGTCGGAACAAAATGAGCAATCTTTGTTGAGGACCTTCCATACATCATTCCTGTATAGCTTAGTTGAATTTGCTTCAGTGGTTTAAAAGGAGTTGATGAAAATGACGTTTTTCCCATAGGGTCCAATATTAAATAGAATTTTCGCGCAGGTGGCCTTTTTTTGTCAGATCAGAATGACATTAGCAATCTTTATAAAGGGCCTTCCATATGTCATTCCTGTAAAGTAAGGATGATTTGATTCAGCGGTTTCAGAAGAGTTGATGAAAAAGATCTTTTCCCATAGGGTCCAATGTTAAATATAAGTTCCTCGCTGGTTGCCATGTTTTTATGTTTTTTGTCGGATTGGAACGATATGAACAATCTTTGTAAAGGGCCTTGAACATCATTCCTGTAAAAATTGGTTGAAATTGTTTCAGTGATTTACCAGGAGTTGATGAAAATGATTTTTTCCCATAAGGTCCAATGTTAAATATAAATTCCACACTGGCGGACATGTTTTTTTTTGTTTTTTTGTTTTTTTTTCGGATCGGAACAAAATAAGCAATCTTTGTTAAGGACCTTCCATACATTATTACTGTAAAGTTTGGTTAAACGTTCTTCAGTTGTTTCAGAAGAGTATATGAAAATGACGTTTTTCCCATAGGGCCCAATATCAAATATAATTTCCGCGCTGGCGGCCATGTTTTTGTCGGATCGGAACGAAATGAGCAAACTTTGTTAAGAACCTTACATATATCATTTCTGTAAAGTTTGTTTGGACTTGCTTCAGTGGTTTCAAAGGAGTTGATGAAAATGTCATTTTCCCATAGGTCCGATGTTAAATATAAGTTCTTCGCTGGCGGCCATGTTTTTGTCGGATCGGAACGACATGAGCAATCTGTGTAAAGGACCTTCCATACATCATTCCTGTAAAGTTTGGTTGAAATTGTTTCAGTAGTTTCCGATGAGTTGATGAAAATGATGTTTCCCCATAAGGTCCAATGCTAAATATAAGTTCCGCACTGGCGCCCATGTTTTTGTCGGATCGGAAAGAAGTGAGCAAACTTTGTTAAGGACCTTCTATACATCTTTCCTGTAAAGTTTCGTTGAATTTGCTTCCGTTGTTTCAGAGGAGTTGATGAAAATGTGAAAAGTTAACAAACGGACGGACGACGAACGCCAAGTGATGGCAATAGCTCACACTGACCCTTTGGGTCAGGTGAGCTGAAAATTACCGAACGGAGTTGTCAAAAGCCGCAGTTCACGAGACAAAAAGACAAATCAGGTGGAAACCATCGGAAAAAATGTCATATGAAAACCTAATTTTAAAATTGTCTAGGGAACACCCTTAAGATCAGTTATGGCTGTTTCTTTTTTTAGGCTGGTATAACTTACTTAAAGTTACGTCCAGTTGTAGCTGGGTAAAGAATAGATAACTTCAACTTCTTATCAGAACCAATTATGAATACCTGAAAAAAAATTTCACCTGTAAACATAGTCTGCAAAAGGTGTGCATGTAATTGAAGTAGCAGTACCACACGCGTGTCTCTTGTTTGTAAAAGTTGCTGAAGTAATAATTATATGCATCATTTCAGTTCCCGTTTCGGTCGTTTAATCCACCAAAATTGTCCACGGTATTTTCACATATGGTATATATCATGTTTCATATGCTCATACATTTTGTACATTTTGTACAATGTATAACATGACATAACTTTTTTATTGTAACAGTAAAGCGAGTGGCAAAATTATTTCAAAGAGATATAATTTTACACCCCAGTCCGACTCTCTGCAAGAAGAAACACTGTAAGTTGATTATTGATTGACAACACTCAATGATATTGTTGCAAGCAGCTTAAAACCGATGCTGAGTTCTTAAAATGCTTGTTAAAAGGACAGTCCCTTTCATTCACACTGAACGAACGGTAATTGTTAAATCTTTTGATGAAGTTGTCCCATGATTCCTCAACATACTGTAGTTGGCAAGATTGGCATGTGAGGACATAAAAAGTGTTTTTAGATTTACAGTTCGAGTCCGCATAAATGGTGCTGGAAAATGTTTTTTTTTTCTGTATTAGCAGCTCGACAACAAACAGCTACTTCTACCACAATGTATGTAGCAATCAATCGTTTATTTAGGCTTCTCAGTAATGTTTGGTTACCGTTAAGAATATGAAGCTAGGAAATCCGGGTAAATCATCAAATAAGATATACCTTTTATTGTCTAGGTTAAATAATACTGACGTCAGACTAGCTTTTTGAAAGTTCATACCTGTGTAACTATTATGTCTGCCGGAAGTGTTGTAGTCGTTCTTAACAAAGATGACTACATTGCAGATGGAAATCGACAATTTGCAAACAAAAAGTTTCATACAAAATTGTCTGAAGATCCTTCGCCATCAATAACAAAAAAAAATAGTAAAAAAAAGAAATATTCTCTGAAATGAACACTAAAATATATCGTTACATATGATTCCAAAACCTGCAGATTCTATCTCTTACCTAAACTTCAAAAGAAAGGCGTTCCGGGAAGACCATTAATTCAGCCAATGATCATCCGACAGAAGATTTCGTCGATTTCCACCTTAGTCCTGATGTAAAACAACTTCATTCATATACAAGACACTACAGATTATTTAAAGAAAATGGAGCCATTACATCCCCCTGAAAATACCACTTTAGCATCTATGGATGTATCTTCCTGATACACCAATATCCCTCGAAATGAAGGTAAACGTGCATGTGAAGCTGCTTGAAACAGTCGAAAGGACCAATTCCCTCCCATTAAATGTCTCGTAGAACTTCTGAAATTAGTGCTCGAAAACAATAGTATTCAACGATGAACATTACTTACAGATAGATGGAACGAACATGGGAGCGAAACCGGCTCTATCATATGCCAACATCTTTATAGGAGAATTAGAACAAGACTCCTTTCGAATGTCCCACGTAGATTCCGTTTTATTGATGACATAGATATTAATCTGCACAACTTGACATGTTTCTGCAGTATTGCTATGAGTTCCATCCTACAATCAAGTTTACCGCCGAGTTTTCAACGGATAAAATTTGTTTTTGGACACCACCACAATTTTACAAAACGGGACTATGACATTTGATATCTACGCAAAAAAGACAGATAATCACCAATTTCTCTCTCCGAATAACCTCCATCCACGTCACTATGCTAAAAGCACCCCTTTCAGTCAAGTGGTCCACATCAAAAGAATTGTTCAACGGAACAAAAACAAAACCACAGAGTTAGTCTTCTAGAGAACAAAGAAAAAATGAAACAGAACGGATTCCCCTTATAAGCCGATCCCAAGAGTTAAAATTAAACACTGGAACCTTAGAAAGTGATCTCTATATTGACCAAATTTTTTAAAGATCCACTGTTAACATCTTTTCGTAGGCCAAGAAATAAAAGACATAGTTTGAAGTTGGTAAAACAATTCCCCGTGTTGAGATTACAAAAACAGGAAAACAGCAAACACCTATGTATGTTTTTTATTTTTCTTAGATATTGTACACTTGTACATGTGTTTATATCTCATGTGTACACTTTGTTTATAACTATTATCTAAATTTATGAAAATTTTAAAACCTAAGGTTTAACTCCCTCCATCGTAGTTTTGTTCTTATATATTTGATACATGTATTACTGATTATTCGGATTTCGTTTGGTTTCATTTTGAAATTCTTGATTTGCTATGTTATGGTTCTGGTGCTGCTGATAAGGAATTAATTTCTGATATGGCCATACAGCTCATTAAAATTTATTGGAGTTGACAGATGTGTTATGGACTCATATTCTTTTACTCCATATCCTGTCGTAAAATACTTGTTTTAACTTAAATAGCTACAAAACCTAAATCAACAAACAATTTGATGCTACAGGCTTTGTAGCAGAAGTAACTATGCTTGCTGCTGAGCTACAAATACCTAAAAAACAATTTCCAGCACTGTTATTTGGCAACAATTCACCATTTATGCGGACTTGAACTGCAAACTAAAAATACTGTTTATGTATTCACGTGCCTTTCTTGTAAATTACAGTATGTTAGGTAACTGGGGGACAACTTCAACACACGCTTTTTATAATCACCGTTCGATCAGTGTGAAAGAAAGGGACTGTCCTCTTACCAGCATATTTTTAAGAACTAGGCATCGGTTTGAGAAGATTACATTTCTGATCATTAAATGTAATTCATCTTGGGATAAAGAAGACCACAAACTCAGAGACAGAAGTTGGATATACCAGCTTATATCACTTAATGGACTTGAAAAACGTTTGTACAAGTGAACATTCAAGGCAAAAGTTTAAACTTACTTTTTAATTTTGAATCTTGAAGTATTAAATTTTTTTTATTTCTTATTTTTACATACAAAGATTAATATGTTAGTTTAACACGTCTACACTTCTTGTTATACATTTAAAATGTTTTGTGGCTAATGTACAATTAATGACATTTGATGAGTTTAATACCACAATTTAACATCCGCAAAGAGATAGGAAAAGTGCCGAGGCCATTTTAATATGTTTCAATAACAAAATTCCGAAGTAACTGTTATTTTTTTTTCTGTATATGCGCATTTCGACAACTTATGTCTCATCAGTGCAGATCAAATTAAAACATTTGGAAATCCATATACCGAAATACGTGTAAAAGCTGATCATGGAGAACAAATACCGAAATCAGCTAAGGACAGAGCTATGCGAGAGGGAGAGATTCCTTAGATTTGAACAAAATTTAGATATTAAATGTTTCCAAATAAGATCGCTTTTCGGGCCAGCACAAAAGTACTGCCTACTGGGTAGGAGACTAACAATTAGGCAGCAGAGGCATCGGCCCAGTAGTGATAAATAACAAAATACCGAAGTTATTGTTAATTTTGGTTTCTGCTTATTTTGACAACTTATGTCTCGGCATCGTCTCAATACGTCTGTATTAATAATATTCGGGACTAACTGATCAGCATCTTCTGTTTGTTCATTAGAAGGTTCAGGTATCCCACAAAATGATACATTGGTTAGAGCGGATCTTTGCAAAAATATCACAACCTGGTCAATTCAAACTTCTGGCGATGTTTTTTAAAAAAAAATACGACAAACACATGCAGACATTCAGTAGACATTCGGTATTACCGTAAATTTCACCGACACATTGTTAGTAAAGTTTGACAAATGTTTAAACAATGAAAGGATATGGAGTAAATGCACACATATGAGATAAAGTCTCTACCAATACATGGTAAAACAAAGCAATTTAACAACGCCTTTACTGTTGTTTCTCATCTTGAAGTCGCCATGATACATATATGTATATATACGGTGTTTCATAATTTACTTCTACTCCTATATACTTACTGCTCTGGCCGTTAAGGGCAGGCCTTTATTGTCTTTCTCTACTGGGTCAAGCATACCAAACCGTACTGCTAATTCTCTTTTCTCATCAGCAATAATTGGGAAGTTGACTGATTTGCATCCACTGTGTGCTATGATATCCTACAAATGGACGAGTAAACGATGACCAATATTTCTTGTCTTCTGTGTAGAGATTTTTGTAAACTGCGATTGGTTCATACAATTCTTACGAACTACAGTGTTTCCGCGCGAAAAATTATTGTACTGCTCTGTTGATGAGTATAACAACACAACCACATGGGTTATTTGAGACTTGCACAGGGTTATTTTCGTGCTGACGTGTTTGCAAATTTTTATGTAACACGCAGTCGTGCAGGAGTATTTGTCATTTTTCATGACATTGACATTAAAATTATTGCAGTTGGAGTTAACATATGTGTTATGGTCTCATGTTCATTTACTCCATATCCCTTCGTAAAATATTGAAACAAAAAAGTGCACGGGCAATTTTTAAATTCTCGTTCGTTGTAAAATTATATTTGTTATTATGACACTTTATTATGACATTATATTATATTTGTGTAGCATCTTGTAGTGTTGAATCAATCAAACTAGAAACTCAGAAGGCCGAGACTGTATCATCCCATGGCTTTCTGCTTTCAGCAGATTTTTATATCTGAGGAACTGTAAATGGCAGCAATCTATTTAGTGAAGGACCTTCCATACACCATTGCTATAGAGTTTTGTTTAATCTGTTTTAATCATTTCAAAAGAGATAGTCCAAATGTGTATTTTCCCATAGGCTCCAATGTTAAACTATGTTTGGCCCTGACGGCCATGTTATTTGGTTGATCTGAAAAAATTCAGCAGTTTTGGTAAAGTACCTTACAAATATCACTCCTGTAAAGCTTGGTCCAGTGGTTTTAGAGGAGATAGTTAAAATGTGCTTTTCCCTTAGGGTCCAATGTTAAACTATGTTCGGCCCTGGCAGCCATGTTTTTGGCTGATCTGAAAAATTTAGCAATCTTAGTAATGGACCTTACAAAAATTATTCCTGTAAAGTTTTGTTCAAATTGGTCCGGTGGTTTCGGATCGAGGAGATAGTTAAAATGTGTGTTTTCCCATAGGGTCCAATGTTTAACTATGTTTGGCCCTGTCGGCCATGTTTTTTTGGCTGATCTAAAAAAATTTGAGCAATCTTTGTAATGGACTTTACAAACATTATTACTGTAAAGTTTGGTTCAAATTGGTACAGTGGTTACAGAGGAGATAGTTAAAATGTGCTTTTCCTATAGGGTTCCATGTCAAATTATGTTCTGCCCCGGCAGCCATGTTTTTTTGACCGATCTGAGAATTTATGCAATCTTAGTAAATGACCTTACAAACAACATTCCTGTAAAGTTTGGTTCACATTGGTCCAGTGATTTCAGAGGAGATAGTTAAAATGTGTGTTTTCCCATAGGGGCCAATGTTAAACTATGTTTGACCCTGTCGGTCATGTTTTTTGGCCTATCTAAAAATTTTAGCAATCTTGGTAAAGGACCTTATAAACAATGTTCGTGTAAAGTTTGGTTCACATTGGTCCAGTGGTTTCAGAGGAGATAGTTAAAATGTGTGTTTTCCCATAGGGTCCAATGTTAAACTATGTTTGGCCCTAGCGGCCATGTTTTTTTGGCTGATCTAAAAAAATTTGAGCAATCTTTGTAATGGACTTTACAAACATTATTACTGTAAAGTTTGGTTCAAATTGGTACAGTGGTTACAGAGGAGATAGTTAAAATGTGCTTTTCCTATAGGGTTCCATGTCAAATTATGTTCTGCCCCGGCAGCCATGTTTTTTTGACCGATCTGAAAAATTTAAGCAATCTTAGTAAATGACCTTACAAACAACATTCCTGTAAAGTTTGGTTCACATTGGTCCAGTGATTTCAGAGGAGATAGTTAAAATGTGTGTTTTCCCATAGGGGCCAATGTTAAACTATGTTTGACCCTGTCGGTCATGTTTTTTGGCCTATCTAAAAATTTTAGCAATCTTGGTAAAGGACCTTATAAACAATGTTCGTGTAAAGTTTGGTTCACATTGGTCCAGTGGTTTCAGAGGAGATAGTTAAAATGTGTGTTTTCCCATAGGGTCCAATGTTAAACTATGTTTGGCCCTGGCGGCCATGTTTTTTTGGCTGATCTAAAAAAATTTGGGCAATCTTTGCAATGGACTTTACAAACATTATTACTGTAAAGTTTGGTTCAAATTGGTACAGTGGTTACAGAGGAGATAGTTAAAATGTGCTTTTCCTATAGGGTTCCATGTCAAATTATGTTCTGCCCCGGCAGCCATGTTTTTTTGACCGATCTGAAAAATTTAAGCAATCTTAGTAAATGACCTTACAAACAACATTCCTGTACAGTTTGGTTCACATTGGTCCAGTGATTTCAGAGGAGATAGTTAAAATGTGTGTTTTCCCATAGGGGCCAATGTTAAACTATGTTTGACCCTGTCGGTCATGTTTTTTGGCCTATCTAAAAATTTTAGCAATCTTGGTAAAGGACCTTATAAACAATGTTCGTGTAAAGTTTGGTTCACATTGGTCCAGTGGTTTCAGAGGAGATAGTTAAAATGTGTGTTTTCCCATAGGCTCCAATGTTAAAGTATGTTTGGCCCTGGCGGCCATGTTTTTTGGCCGATCTGAAAAATTTAAGCAATCTTAGTAAAGGACCTCACAAACACTGTTCGTGTAAAGTTTGGTTCAAAATGGTCCAGTGGTTTCAGAGGAGGTAGTTAAAATGTGTGTTTTCCCATAGGGTCCAATGTTAAACTATGTTTGGCCCTGGCCATGTTTTTCGGCCAATATGAAAAATTTAAGCAATCTTCGTAAAGGACCTTACAAATATTATTCCTGTAAAGTTTGGTTCAAATTGGTCCAGTGGTTTCAGAGGAGATAGTTAAAATGTAAAAAGTTTACGGACAGACGGACGACGGACGGCGGACGCCAGACGGACGACGGACGCCAAGTGATGGCAAAAGCTCACATGGCTTTTTAGGCCAGGTGAGCTAAAATGGCTATTTCTAGCACGCTTCCAAATACGGAGATAAATGCATACGTGTGACACATTATATTGTGATAGATTAAAAACATAAGACAAAAAATTATCATCTGCTAAAGAGCTAACATTGTGAGTTAGGCTACAAGAAGAAATCTATCATAAGGTGCGGCTCTGCCTTACCGTATAATGGATTTCTACTTGCAGCCTAACTCTTAAGCTCTTTAGCCGATGATAATATAAGTTATATTATCATGCATTGAACCAACTAATATGATTATTAAGATAGTGTCGAAAATCGTTGAACGGTAAGCGACACTATCTAAATGTCGTTTTACAACAAACGAGAATTAAAAAAAAATCCGTGCCCTTTTTTGTTTCAATGTCACAAAAAATGACAAATAATAATCCTCCAGCACAACTGCGTGTTAAATAAAAATTGGTAAACACGTCAGCACGAAAATAACTCTGTAAAGCCTTAAATAACCCACGTGGTTGTGCGGTTAACTTAGGAAACGATAATTACAAAATGACCTAACTACACAATTCTACGATGGCCGATAGCGGCCGACAGATTACTTTTTTAAAAAGGTAAAAAGTGTCCAAACATTTGCATGGCAAATTTGCATTTTTAGTTTTAAATGTAAAACTGTACATATAGACACCTATGAGCAAATTTACATTTCACAACAAATGTAAAACTGCCACGCTGTCAAAGCAATGGACAGCAAAAAGTAAAAATGTCAGGTTTCTAAAAACATGGCATTTTTTTCTTTCCGTTGGAATAATTGCGTTAATGACCGGCACACCTACCTTGAAGGTCAGAAGTCTGGAAAATATACCAAGAGAAAACGTCTTCGTAAATCAGAATATGTCATTTAAAACAGCAGACACTCGCTGTTTTGATAAAGAGCGCTAAAAGAGTACCATACTAATAAAAGTTCGAACGTAGGACCCGTACACCAAACTCTCATTACGACATTCAACTCAATTGTAACTATTAGGATTACCAAAACATTAAAGAATTTTACTAAACTGAATTAATTATGTTTATGGCTGATTAGTTAAAAAGTGACATATTTAAAGTATTGCTGTTGTTTTTTCTTTTTGAAATATTTTTTGTATTTAGTGTAATAGATTTAATAAAAGTATCTCAGTGAATAAGTATTAGACAGAGATTTTTTTCAAAAACAACAAAGATTTATGGAGTTATGATTGAACCAGTAAATGTCGTTTTCGTAATACATGGCGCGAAAACATTTGAAAATAAATGCAAATAAAATATTTCATGTAATTTACATGTTATTCAAAGTATAGATGTATTTAATTTTAATTCTTTAATGTAAATATCAGGCTGAAATTAGTGTTGCATAACGTGGAAGTAAACTATTTAATTTCGATATGTTTATTTATCCATGCTTACTGCATGTTTGTGAATTTTGTCCTTAAGTACAAATCTTATATCTACGCTTTTGAATGACTTTGGTCTAGGCATCATAGTTATTGATTTTCTTTTTGTGTAGGGCGGACATGGTTATTTAACTGGTGGTTAATCAGCCAATAGAATCCAAGTTTACATCCGCATAACCACACTAAATATAGTGTTCTGCGGTCGTATAATGTTGCCTTCTGTCGCAAGTTTCATTTTTTTATAAGCTTGCTTGTAAAAAGTCACAATATTCATGTTTTTTTGCTTTATGTATTAGATGATGTTAAATGCAAAAATGTCAATGAATAGATGAATAAAGACCAAATAAAGAAGTAATATTTTACCCCCATTTCCTTTCTTTTCATATCTATGGAGATTATAAGAAAATATAAAAAAAAAGAAATACGTATTATGGCTATACCGGTAGTTACTAATATTTGTGCCTTCAAAATCATCTTTTTTTTCAAATCTTTTAGGTGTTTGAGGCAGCTTGGTGCTTTCGTTTGGTGACCGTTAATTTGTGTATTTTGATGGTATATATTTTTTGCCGTAGCTAACCATGATAGCATTTTTTTATCCGTTACTGATCAACCCGATTTTATAATTTTATAATTTTACCACGGGCCAATCATGTGACAAAAAAACCTGTGTACATTTCCATACAACACCCAACTTCATCTATTTTTATGTACTTGATCTACTCCAATCTCATTATTATATCTACCAATTCTTCTTTACAGACACTTCCATGCAGTCACTGTAAGGAACAATTTGTAGATCTTATTATACGCCCCCCCCCGCTTTAGCAGGCATGGTGTCCGTTCGTCCATTATTCGTATGTTCGTCCGTTATTCCGTCCGCCATAGGGTATACACTTTGTGGCGACAACACACCCTAGACCACTCAGTGGAATTCAATTACCGGTAAACTTTTCAGAATGTTCAGTGCATATTGCCATTGTACACCATCTATTAAAAAAATTGAAAGATTTGATCTTTATTTATTTATTTTTTTTTTATTTTTTATTTTTCTTGAATCAAATCAGGGAGCGGGGTTAGGTATTTTAGTGAGTTGTGCTCAATTTTTTTCTTTGATCTGCTCATGATAATCTGTATTCGGGTACTCATTACAACAGTTGTGTCTTAGGAAATAGTTCCATGTGTGGCGACTCTTAAATCAATGTCAATTATCAATTATACTGTAGTAAGATTTTAAGGATCTGATATTATTGAAATAATCTTTCCACTAAGGAATTTGAGTGATACACTTATCTGTATTTAAATAGTTGCATATAAGGCCCCAGTTCGATGAATCACATCGCGTAAGATTAAAATTCAGACTCAAACTGCAATGGTAAAACTCCTCAGTGGAAAGATGATTTCGATAATTTGACATCATAGAACTTAACTCAATTTGTCTTTCACTCTAAAAGTCTATAACTTATTTATAATAAAAATAAAAATGTAACAAATACAATAACGGCCGTTTTATTACGGCTTAAATTTTGCTATAAAATGTCTCTCCTTATGTCTCTAAAATTCAGTGTCAGATTTCGTTCTGTAAAAAGGAACCACTGCAAGTATCGATATAAAAACAAATGTAGTTTAGTTTAAACTTATTTTATTTGTTCATAAGTAACAAAAGGGATCAGACACAAGTTAAGCAAACTTATGAAGTCCTCTCCCGTATATACAATTGTTACAATAATAAATAAGCATGTGTATACAATTAACATATTTAGCAATATCATTTTTTGGATAAGAAGAATTACATATGAAAACTGTTGTAACATTTTGACAGTTTAAAGATACTCAGTAATACCTTTAATGGTGTGTATGGTGTTCAAACAACATGGTACCTCTTCGACTTTTTAATATATTCGTATACGAGCTTGAATATATATTCGTTCTGAGGATCTGTTAGTGCTGGGTTACAACAAGTTAAAAGTTGAAGATCTATATTACAAATATTTGGTAACCAAGCTAGATTGTCAAGCAAAGAATTTCGTATTATTGTAAAATTGGGACAATTGAAGAAGAAATGGAATGAGTCTTCGCAAGCTGCGCCACACAAACATGACGGGTCAGATATAATGTTTACCTTATATAAATCATAATTGAGAAATGAAGCTTGACAGTAGTAGCTAGGAACTTGAACAATGTCGTTTTGCTTTCGCAAGTCATTTTTAAAACACGAGACAGAATTCACATTTCTTAGTGTTGGCTCTAACTGGTTCCACTGACTGACTAATAGCTGCGGGAATGAAAGAGTCATAAGTTGTCGAAAGTCTAAAATATGGTACAATAAAATTTTCTCCATCACGCAAGGGATATATAGTGGTACTTTGAATTTTTGGAGGTATTAAATTACAAAGATAACTCGGAGCATTGTCATTTTGTATATTATAAAACATTTGTAGTCTTCTCCTTCGCCTCTCCGCTAGTACTTTCCACACCAACTATTTATTAATTAAATGCAAGCTTGTAAAACTTGGCAATCCAGAAACAATTCTTGCAGCTTCTAGCTGTAGCTTTTCAAGTTTATTTGAATTTCCCAACCCACAATTATCCCAAACTTCACAGGCATATTCAAATAATGGCCTGATGTATACTAAGCATAATTTTTCCAAATTTTTTCGACACAACCTATACTTCAATTTCCAAAGAACATTTAAATGTTTAGATATACTTGAAACAATATTTTCAATATGTATATTCCACTTAGCATCACTGCTTAGCGTAACTCCTAAATGCTTGTGGCAAATGTATGACGGACATTATCTTTTCAAACGGACTGTATGACGGTATTTAGCCCGACCTTGGCCCATACCATACTAGCCATGACAAATTCTGATTCAACAAAAAAGCTATCTGTAAGATTTCAGTTATTTTTAATGTAATTTTCTTACCTTAGTCCAACCTGTATGAGAATCAACATTGTCGCATGACAGCGCAATTAATTTTACATTCCTCTTTTCGAATTCGCCAGTCAGTTTAGCGACTTCACCAAGTTCTGTTGTGCAGACAGGAGTATAATCTGCAGGGTGTGAGAACAGTATTGCCCATGAACTAAAAATAGAACGAAAATCAGTTTTACAGACAATGAAATGAACTGTGCAGAGTCAAAAAGAGCTTTAATGTGTGAAAAAGTATGCCATTTTGTTTCGATCTAGTGGTGTCTGGCTACTTGACGGTATGTGTTGGCTTGATACCTCTATAACATACAGGAAATAGATCCGACATGGAATACAATCTCCCCTATTACTAAAATACACTCTATCACATCTTTTGTGCGCGTCATTGAAATTGTATCATTCATATTTGGTAAGCGCTTGACCTGGTTGGAAGCGTTCCTGTTTCACGTTATTAAATTCATTGGATGCAACAGATCAAAGTATATATATCTGATATTTTTTTTTGTAGCCCCCTCCCTCTCTCGACCCTTTCGAAACTTACATATTATGCCACCTTCTTGCAAATTCGAAAATTTTTTGATATAAAAACAGTTTTCACATGTAATTCTTCTTATCCAAAAAATGATATTGCTATATTTTATGTTAATTGTATACGCATGCTTATTTATTATTGTAACAATTGTATATACGGGAGAGGACTTCATAAGTTTGCTTAACTTGTGTCTGATCCCTTTTGTTACTTATGAACAAATAAAATAAGTTTAAACTAAACTATATTTGTTTTTATATCGATACTTGCAGTGGTTCCTTTTTACAGAACGAAATCTGACACTGAATTTTAGAGACATAAGGAGAGACATTTGATAGCAAAATTTAAGCCGTAATAAAACGGCCGTTATTGTATTCGTTACATTTTTATTTTTATTATAAATAAGTTATAGACTTTTAGAGTGAAAGACAAATTGAGTTAAGTTCTATGATGTCAAATTATCGAAATCATCTTTCCACTGAGGAGTTTTACCATTGCAGTTTGAGTCTGAATTTTAATCTTACGCGATGTGATTCATCGAACTGGGGCCTTATATGCAACTATTTAAATAAGATAAGTGTATCACTCAAATTCCTTAGTGGAAAGATTATTTCGATAATATCAGATCAGACGCTGAGGAAGCTAGTCGGTCTAGCGAAAGTTTCGTCATTTGATCAATTTAGGACTTTTATTGCCTAAATTTTTCTATAATAACTTTATTTTGATGTTGTTGTGTATCATTTTAGACGTATATATTATTGTTTTGTTTGCACAGTATCGTTAATGTTGTTTTCGATCCGACATCCTATAGGTTTATGCGTTGGCTATCTTTTCAGGCGTTTATATATATATATATATATATATTTGTCCCGAGGAATTATCAAGAGTTTGAAAACTTTAAATTTCGACCTTTCAAAATTTAGAATTTCAACTTCTTAAAACTCGAATTTTCACTTTTGTAAACTCAAAGTTTCGACTTTGGAGTCAAACTTTCGACTTTGAAGTAGAAATTACGAAATTTTGAGTTTGATGTCGAAATGTTTTAGTGTGTATTGTCAAAATTTCGAAAAACAAATTGAAATTTTGACCTTTTTTAAAGTCGAAATTTGGAGATTGAAATTGTCGGAATTTCGACTCAACAGTCATTTTTTATATTAAAATTATATATGTATAGAAAAGACAGTATTTTCAGTTTAAAATCAAAACTGAAGTTTTAAAAGTCGAAATTTTAACTTTTTAAACATTATTTCTCATGACTGTTTTTTATTATTGTTTTTATATCAAAAAATTTTCGAATTTGCAAGAAGGTGGCATAATATGTAAGTTTCGAAAGGGTCGAGAGAGGGAGGGGGCTACAAAAAAAAAACATTGATATCATTGCATGATTTCCAGCCTTGAGTCAAACTTTAAATGCATGAAGGGCTCGTGGCGTTTGGCAATTGCAGATTTTTTTAAGAAAAAGTATGACCAATATTTTATCCAAATCTGAGGTAAATCTTTACCAAGATTGTTAGACCAACCCAAGGATGTTTTCTCAAAAACACCCTATGCATGGCAGGTTTGGTTTGAAGTTGTAAGTTCATGGGATTAGAGTGCCCCGGAAAAATACTTTGATTGTTTCTGAAAAAAACAAATGAAATCAAACATCAAACTTGGTCACAAATAGTCTAGTGTCAGACTAGTATCCTCTTTCAAAACCGGGTTTATCGGGTCCTCATCCCTTCAAAGCCATGGAACTTTGTATATCATAAAGGCAACTAGATACATTCTTTTAATCACATGGCAAATTGAAAAAAAAGAGTTCACCCCGAGCTAGGATAACTACAAATTTATTTATTAGGCTTGCTACTGCCTTTTAAGATAACATAGCTTTACATAAAAGAAATATGAGTAAACACACCTAGGTCAGTTTGAATCAAATCTGGACACAATATTCCTTTGGAATTTCGAATCTTTCAGTCTGCAGCTCACACAAGATAGCGTCAGTGATCGTCAGTAAGGATCAAAATTTATGTTCTCTCTCACTTCGTTCGTTTGATCATTAACTATTTCTCTTTTATGCAAAACGAAAACTCAAAGTTTATGTATGATTGAGAAACACAACAAACGGTAATTTAAACTATAACATTACATTCTATATACATATATATATATATATATTTAACTTTCAGTATGAACAATGTGAATAGCACTAGTATTAATACTGTTTATATTTCAACTCTATCCGAGTCTTTATCAAAACAACAAAATATATAATAAAACAATAAACTATTTACAAAAAACTACACTACAAAACTTAATTAAATAGGTAAACTACATTCCGGAGACTGAAGGCGTGACCTCAATTATAGTGATGTGAAAAAATATTTGCTGGTGTTTGTACATAACATTTACTGCAATATTTTCTTAATTTTTTTAACGCTGGTATTATATGCAACAGTATTTATACTAGTGCTATTCATATTGTTCATACTGAAAGTTTATAAATTAACCACATTGTGTGTATCTGTTTAGATCTAGCACAATAGGGAAGTTGGGTGTTTTTGCTTTGTTTTATGTTGTTTATATATATATATATATATATATATATATATATTGTTGTTTATTATTAAATTCTTGTTTTCAGGACACACTGTATTTACTGTGTTTCGAGGAACTAGATGAGTAGTTTATGATGTAGTGCCAATGATACCTAGCTGTGTGTAAACTTCGCTCCATAAGCGGGTAGGTTATTTTTATATTGAACATCTTAATCGTAATTGTACTCACACACTTATGATTTTCATCTAGTTAATTGAAATATATACTACTATTTAATTATTCAAAGATATGGATAAAGGTACATGAAATATACACAATATTTCAAGTATGGTTTTACGGCTTAATCTTTATCATATTGAGATATGGAGTTATACTCGCATATTGTAAACAGACATATTGTGACAGACATTGTAGCTTATTATAAGCCAAACTGGAATATAAGTTAATAAGTGAGACATGGTATTATATTTATTATATTTATCTAATTTACAGAAGTATGTTGTATTAAATCATACTGATTCAATAATAAACTTATGTCATGTTTATATTTTAACTTGTAGTGTTTTAGCTCATACTGTTATGTTATTCAGTGATGAATAAAAGTTGAACCCTAGCCGGGAGTTGTTGTTATATGCCCGAAAGGACCTCCCGTTATATATATTAACAGTCTCTGTACTCGATAAATCTGTGCAGTGATCATTGACATATGAAAATCTACAAGAGAAATTAAATATACAGATTAAACCATAGAGAATAACTACTGTAAATTGACAAAAATAAAGTGTGTTTTTTCGATGAAATAAAATTGGCGCCAAAAGATACATATATAACCAATAAGCCGATTACTGATATTATTCCGCAATTAATAATTTCAATCCAAAGAACCATAGAATATTTGAACCATCAAGATTTTTTGTGCAAAATGAAAACTCAAAGCTTAATATGTAGAATGGAAAAACACACCAAACGGTTCGACAAAACAAAGGAGATGGGGAAAATATCAAAGGTTCAAATTCTGCGACCGTGGGCTTTCAGTAGCCTCTCTGGAATATTGTTACGGTCTGCCCGAGAAACACCCCCGCCTCTCAATTATACAGTCTGAAACATTTTTTGTCAAAACTAGCTTCGGATAAAGCGTTTAAAACTTGTGTATGTTATTCTTGCATAACACGAACAAATTTTTAGATTTAATACATCTGCAAACGAATACCGAAGCAAGAACAAGGAAAGGGTAAATTCTAAAATCAGAAATCCAAAATCATGGCAATTCACAGCAACACGAACTGAGACAGTATGACAAAGACAAAACAAATAAACAAAAATGAACAAGAACGCCACAAAACTAAAGCACTAGCAGTGTGAACCCCTATAAAAACTGAGGTATCATCAGGTGCTCCGGAAGGGTAAGCATTATCTGCTCCACATGTGGCACCCGTCACACTGCCAGTGAAAAGTCCGGTTTTGTCACAATCGGTGTTAGTCAGTCCGGTAACAAACTCTGGATCTACCCAAAAATAACTGTTCTCATTTGTGAAACAGAAACATTGTAATGGTCTGTCAAATCGTGGTGACGACCGTAAAACTTCTGTAGTGACAATTGCAACAGTGACTGAACATACCCTTGATGTATAAGTTTTTTGAGACAGTAATTTCGCTCTGTTGACAAAATCGCTGTACAAACTACAGGCACGGCAATAGCGAATGAGTTGTGAAATGTACACGCCATAAGCCGGAGAAGTGGGAATATTACTGCTAAAAAACGGGAAGTTCACTATTGGAAAGTCGAAATCATCACGCTTGTCGTAAAGTTTTGTTTTCAGACGTCCAGAGTTGTCAATGTAGAGGTATAGGTCCAGGTATGATGCTGATTATGGTGTATCAGTGGTCTCTTTAATTTCGAGTTCATTTGGGTATATAAGATGAAGGTTATCCTTAAATTGAGGATTGTTCAATGAAAGAACATCATCTATATAACGGAAACTGAAATTAAAGGATTTGGCTAGCTTATTGTCTTTTTTCTGAACTAGCCCTTGTATGAACCTGGCTTCATACGAATAAGAGATGAAATCGATCTGAATATAAATTCCTGAGAATCTGTTGCAATACTAGCTGCAACTAAATATGTCTCTAATATAGCCACCGGGCACAACTCGGAATTAGTTCTGGCTATTAAAACAACATTTTCTTGCCCACAAACATCAGTTTTACTGGATCTTAATTTCGCGGTTAGTATTCAGAATAGTCAAATTCGAAGCTTTAATCTTAGGAAGTTCATTGAGTCTGAGAAAACCAACAAAACCAATTAATAACATGCAAAAATTCTTTAATTAGAAATGCTGCTTAAATCTCGAAAGTTCTCGATCACTCTGTGCATGATTTCAACAGTAAGTTGCTCCTTCTTATTATCTTATTATCATGCTTTGCCAATGTTCTAAAACCTCCTTCCAAGATCAAATACACGACTTCTCACAAAAAATCGAGTTATACGGATTTAAATCATGCCCCATTTGATAGCGTAAAACGTGTTTTGTTAAACTGCATCGGATACTTCTTTTTGTATCAGATACGATCTAGTTTCTCAAAAGGCAATTGTAGAATAGAATAACGTAAGTCCCAAATAAATTCTAGCCAGGTTAATCTCTTCGTCAACTCCCAGATGCCCTTTTCTTGACTAACGAAAAAAAAAACCCAGTGGAATTTAAATCATGTTTTCATACAATCTAACATGAATGGAAATCAGAATCAACACCCGATCCGTCGTCTTAATGAACTATAACATGTCTTGTGAACGCCAGTGCTTTGCTAAAGGCCGTAAAACCTTTGAAAAAAACATCAGCTGCTTGGACAAACCAAACGGAAGAGCTTTAAAGTGACATTTTTATTGATATTCACAATGGTTCATTAATCATGTTTGTTATTATAATGATTTTAAATCGAAGTATTTGTTTTATGAAATTTCGATGCAAAACCTAAATATTTTTGATTATCCATGTGCATGCTAATGTAGTGATAACCACTGGTTAAGTCAAATTTTACCATGTAACCTTTTTTGATAAAGTTCTGAGCCCTTTAAATGTTTCTTTAAACTGGTTAACGTGTCTTAAATCTAGAATAAATCTTTCTTTACAAGACGCATTAACTGAAACAGTTAAAGGATTGATTACAAAAGGAATGTGATCACTGACCTCTTTAGCTGCACCTGTTTAAATGAATTTACAAATTGCACGCTCTACAGACTCTGAATGTTTTATATAGCTAACAAATTATTGTTTAAAATGGCCGAAAAAGACGTGTCGTGAAACTAAATTAAGTAAACACTAGACATTGCGTTGGGAACAAAATAATTAGCATTTAAAACATTTTTCCAGTACTCAAAATTATTCCCGAGACTCCTGACTGAAAAAAAAATGAAATGAGCTATTCTCTTTATTTTCATACTCAAAATATTATTTGTGAGAATTGTAGAAAAAATACTTAACTGTTTCACTGCTGCTTTTCTGTGATTTTCTGGGACAGTGATATGCCCAGTGACCTTCCCCGTTGCAGTAGAAGCATCAGGTTTGTTTTTTGCCACGGAAATATTCTGCTGAAGAATATACGTTTCTTGTGTAACTTTGGTATTTAGTTATTTGTGCTGACTTCGCTCCTGTTCCTGTGTGGTTCTTCCACAAGTGATCTGCTAGGCCTGCGAAAAAGATCAGCCTTATCTGCCTCTGGAAATTTGAAATACGGATTTACTTTTTTATTTTGTCGTGTTTTCTCTCTACGCTTCATCTTGGCCATGTACTTTGCCTGTTTAACCTAGTTGCTTATTCGAAAGACTCTGTTAAAGGATCATTAACGAATTCTTCCACCTCATCCCATCTGTACTTATCTGTGATCCTTATTATCTTGTTCCTTTCTTTTAATGATTTTTCTGCCTAGTGGCTAATGGATTTACTGCTTTATTTTAACTAGCTCGTCCAATTTGAGGACGTTGAACTCATGTTGCTTGCTATTACCTTCGAATTTGAATTTGGTGTGTTTGCTGGTAAGCGGCTAATGGCGTCTGCTGATCCGAATCAATTTCGGCAAAAACTCTTCCTTGTGTCTAACTAGAGCGTTATCCAACTGGCGGGAAAACATAGAAATTGCATATTCATCAGAAAATCCAACGTTAACCGTCGGGTCTACTCGATTCTCATCAATACTATTTCGAGGTGTCACTGTATGATGATTGAGTAAAGTTGTCGAACAAGTTTGATGTGCGTTTGATTAGATAGAATTAGCACCAAAAGACACATACATAGCCAATATATTACCACCTAATTAATAACCTCAAACCAAGTAACCATTAAAATATTTGAACCGAAATGGAATTAATTTACATGGAACCCTATTTTAGATTAGCGATACAGGATCTTGAGATATTCATGTTTAGGAAAGTTTTTCATGAACAGATTCTTAAGATTCTTGTACCTTACATCCCAGCGCTTTTGTTCTAGCAGGGGTGATCTGAGTCGGATCACCCCAGTAATCTCTCCCAACATAGAACAAAGGATATTTTTACCTTTTTTGGCAAGGCCAAACTTTGAGAACTGTTAAGTTTTATGGACTTTATTAAATTTCATGTTTTACTATCCATAAAATTATCAAAGACCAAGATTTTAAAAGCTTGATAAATAACATTGTCCAAAGTGGGATTCGAACCAGGGTCGTCTCCCTTACTAGACTTCTACCTTACCTATTACGCCACGAACTCGTTGGAAGTACCATGTCAAAATCGTACATGTATATAAAGACTCGTTCCGGGGCATAATAAGGATATAATAGTATAGAATATTTATTTCATGACATTTAAGCATGGAAATAATTTTTAGGGATTTATATAGGTTTTCTCTTAACGTAATATATTAGCTGGGATGTAAATTAGTTATCACAGTCGGAGTTGGTGTGTCCAAATTTGTTTTCCCTTCAAAAATTCCGTCATATGTGTGACTAAAATTCGCAACACTTCGCTTTGCTACTTAAGGGATGATTTGCCAACCACCTTACCAACTACGCCATGTCCTTCGTGTAATTAGATTGATAAATAGAGATTAATACATAGCCTTTTCTTATCTGGCGCCTCGGGCTGATATGGGGGTCTCGGGATGATAAACCGTGCTGATATGGAAAAGGCCATGTCTTAATCTGTTTATTATATACTCCCAATAAGGAGTTATCATCACACCCGGAATGAAATAGCCATATCACCGGGCTGATATGGATATTTCAGAACGAGGTGGTCTGATATGGCCATATCAGACTGGGTGTATGATATGGACTGTTAACGTCCGGCCATATTACATATGCAAAACAGAACATATCTTTGATAAGTATGTAATAAACATATTTATCTTTACAACTCACATTTTGGAAGAAAAATATCGAAACTCCGACTCCGACCTGCCGTTGGGTGTGGGGTTTCCTCTTTGACACATTCCCCGTTTCCCTTCTTATTTCTATTGTATACCTCAATAGAAGTTGCCCATCATGTCATTTAACCTAAAGTTTGTTATATGTAACAAAACGGTCATACCGATTGCGCTATGGAGACCACACGGAATTCCCTTTCATAACTACTACTTATCTTACCAAGCAGTAGTTGATAAAAACAAACTTTGCAAAAATCATTTTGATACCCTAGACGAGATTCAAACCCTCGTCACCACCATTGTATACCCTCTGAATTGCAAGGCGACCTCACTAAACATTAAACCACCAGATCATGAAGACAACTTCGTTTATTTACGTACTTTTAGTGAATGAAAACTAATCAAAGAATTTTAAAAGTCGTATAATAGTTTTTATTGTGGCACAACTTAGATACCCTACATTTTAAAGGTATTGAATCTGGAAGGCATCTTTTTCCACATTTGTACTCAGGTAAAAGCCCCCCCCCCCCTCGGCTTTCACCTGCACACTCGTGTGGAAAAAGAAGCCTCCAAGATGCAATACTGGCCACTTCGTTTGTTTAAAACGACGGTATCTTATTCTTAACTAGCTAATATGGAGAAATTTGTGCATTTTTGCTCATTTGCATATTTTATTGCAGAGTCAAATACGGGCACCGGAATTACATTGTATTTGATAGGCAAAATTTTGGAAAAATAGCTATTCTTACTTAAAACTGAGTTGCAGATCAAATACAAGGTTAGGCCTAAACTTTAATAGGACATTTGATATGCAGTCAAACGAATCATGTCAGATTGATTTAGGAGATAATTCCGACGTTCAAAAGCCATGTGCTAAATATGTATCAATTTGAAGATTAATCATTTTTTGACATTTAAAACGTCATGCCGGTTTTGGTGAGAATATTGATAAGTCACGTGACTCTTTTTCTAATTTATATACTATGAATATGCATTTAAAAGAGTCATCATTTCTCCATGTCATTTTTGAAAGCCACAGTGACTCCAAGATGAAGAACAACAATAAAAGTTGTGTTCCATTGCTGGGTTTATTCATGTATTTATAGAGACTTTGTCTCACGTGCATTTACTTTATATCCTATCATTGTTTATCTTTAAGAGGATAAGAAAATGTTTATTTTTTAAATGATCTATCCAAGAACATTGTATTTTTGGGGGAGCTGGATCATACTTCGGACAAAGTCTTATGCTCTTCATTTTCTTTCTTCATTAAAGTGGACACCATCGATCGAAGAAACATTTACTTTCTCCATTTTAGTAGGCCTTGAGGAATTCCGGTAATACGATATTTCACCTATTGTCGACTGGCATTTTCCAACCCCTCCTTGATAAACATGCACGGCGTTCTTAATGACATGACCTGTGTGATACAAAACTCCTTTTAACCAACCATTTTGAGTGATTTTGCATTTTGTGTCAATCATAAGTTTTTAAAAACGTTCTCTTCAATATATTGTTGTACGGTATTTTGTAATAATCATGCCTTTCTTTCAATGAAGGGCTACGCCGAGCAGCATGTCGACCACTGAAATTTGAACACGTGTAAATTAAAATGAATGTGGACACAGTAATTTGCTGGACACATTAAGGACATTGACACATTAATTACCTGGACACAAAGTACTGAGAAAAAATAAAAGATTCTGGGTCCCCTTGACATCGTATAGCTAGGTTATACAGGTGTAGCTAGGAACTGATAAGACGTACGCCAAATCCAATGGCATACTACTGAAAGCTTATAACTAGAGGAAACCAAAGAAAAATATCCCATTGAAATCCGATGAAAAACAAGGGATATGTGTGCTCATGCTCACTAGTAATACCCCGCACTCATCTTCCAGTCTCTAATTACCTGACAAAGTTGGTAAACAAAATGTAGTACCCCAAAAGTCTTAAAATGTGTCCCTCAATATGGCATAACTACGCAAAGCTTCTGACAAAATTTCAAGCTTGTACAATTTACCATTGCAAAGAATAGATTTAGAAAGTTGTGACGGACGAACAGAATAATGAAATGTTGACTTAGTCGGTAAACAGGAAGTAGTATCCCGACAGGTCTGAAAACGCATCCCAGAATATAGCATGACTACACAAAGCTTCTGACAAAATGTCTAGTTTGTACTATTTACCATTGTAGAGAACACCTTTACGAAAGTGACGGACAGACAGACAGAATAATGAAAAATTGTCTAAGTGGTTAAACAGGAAGTAGCATCCCGAAAGATCTGAAATGCATCCCACTATATGGCATGACTGCACAAAGCTTCTGACAAAATTTCAAATTTGTATCATTAACCATTGCAGAGAAAAGCATTACGAAAGTTGTGACGAACGCCGGGACGGAATAATGAAAAAATAACTTAGTGGGTAAACAGGAAGGACCATCCCGACATGTCTAAAAATGCATCCCATAATAAGACATCACTACACAAAGCTTCTGACAAAATTTCAAGTTTGTATCATTTACCATTGCAGAGAAAAGCTTTACGAAAGTCCCGGACGGACAGAATGACGGAATAACGGAATTACGGAATGACGGACACAGGTAAAACAGTATACCCCCTCCTCCTTCGTAGCGGGGGTATAATAAAATTTCAGGTAACTGAAAACTGAAGGAGCAGTGCATATTAATTTTCAAATGCAATCCATTGCAAAACAACTGCATCAAAGTCGGACTAGAAAACACATAATTTAACACTTTTTGGTCCATTTTTTAAAACGGTTGGGCCACGATTATCAAAACTCATCAAAGCCTTCCTTTTGTGCCAAGGATCATTATCTTAAAATTTCCTAAGGATTGATCAGTTGTAACTTAAGTTAATGACAAAAAACAAAAGTGTCTACAGACGACAACGACGACGAAGACAGCACCCACCATTACAGACCTCAAAAATTTGTGCGGTCGCATAAAAAAGCTTGAGTATTGTTAACTTGCCATTGACAACAATGTACAAGTCTATCCACTACTTCTATCATTCATCAAGTCAATGTTGTATAACTTCATCTTATTCACTCAAAATCAACGACAAGCGTGGTGAATTCTTTTTTTAGTGAATTTCCCCTTTTGTGAAGTAATATTATGAAATGTCGGGCATATGGCTTCGATACATGTCTACCCGTAATCAGCATCAGTGTACTAGATGATTTTGTTACCGTTTTTGGACTTATGATTTGTGTGATCACCACTCTCCTTGGTCTTTGGGTATTCTACTGCCGTTGATTTGTCAACAGTGCGAAATTACTGTTTTCAAAAACTTTTATGAGAATATTAAACCAATTACACAATGTTTATATCTCAGAATTAAGAGTTTTTTCCTTGACTGATACATATGGTATTTTGCCTATCACCGGAATTTTCCTTTGAAAAATGACAGCTTCCACGCATGAATGGGCAACCGACGCCGCACAATTATTTTGTGGCATTCAGGTACCATTATGTCTTGTCTTCATTTGTTTCTATTTTGTTCCTTTCAACTTTTTGTTCAATATCTGTTTGACAAAGGAGCCAAATACTAACAAATGCGAAATCATTAGCTGTTCCCTGCATCAGAATATCAAATTTGACTGTCTCTAAGAAATGACAAGTATTGTTTCTTCAAAAACAAACACTTATTTTGTTCATTACAAATGACATGTTATCAGAACATTTATTCGCCGATTTTTGTTAAATGTAAGGTTCATTCTTCTGAGATGATTATACTATTGAACGATTGTTTCTCTTTTCGGGAGTACACACATACTTCCAGGTATAATTTGTTTTAGGTCAGTGGCAAAATACCTTCATTCCTAATCTTGAAGACAGATAAGTTATTTCGTTTTTAGTGGTTCATAGCAATATCCTTAAAACATGTACTTATTATCCAATATCCTACTTACTTGCCCATCCATGTGTGGAATTGAATTTCTCCTGCAGTCGTTTTAGCTGTAAAATTGGGAAATTCATCTCCAAGTAAGATTCCCTTCTTGTCAGCCATGATCCAAGCTGTTAGTCGATTTACCGGATGTTCAACCTACCATTCGATACAATTTCTGAATGTTAACCCATCCAACGGTTCAATTGATTTTCACAACGTTTTTAAATTTAAATTTAGATTTTCGCTTCGTTATGTATATTTGCACCTTTGAAAAATGTCTTAATGTCTTCAAAATACCTTAACTTATTCAAAATTGAATTTTATTCATTTAATTGAAAATGAAAATGAGAAAGAGGTAAATTGTGGATGAAACTAACGTTAAAGGGAGTACGAGTGTCAGAAATTTAGTAATTACAATTAAACCTGTACTATTTTGTTTTGAAGAGCTTTGCTAATGAAACAACTTGAGCGAGAAAAAATTTGAATATCCATGCAAGAATTTTTGAGATATATGACTTCAAAATTTTGGCGGGAAACAGTTCTCTCTAGAGTTTTCCTTCAATTTTCATTAGCTGTTTATATGCCTTAAAATATAAGAAAATATAATTGGAAGTTGATTTTTATACAATGTCTATTTCATACATTTTCAAATGACATACGACCAAGAAAATATGATACATGTGCAAAAAATTTTTTTAACCCTGTTTAAATAAATAAAACCTGAGAATATCGAATGCTTCTGACACTCATACACCCTTAAATGTTTTAAGGGAGTACGAGTCTCAAAACTTTTGTAATTAGAATTAAAATTCTGACCTTTTGTCATGAAGAACACATCTAATGGAACAACTTGAGCAAAAAACTTTGAAAATCCATGCAGGAATTTTTTAGATATAAGACGTCAAAATTTTGGCGGGAAACAGATCTCTCTAGAGTTTTCCTTCAATTTGCATAAGATGTTTATAGGCCTTTAAATATATGAAATTATAATTGGAAGTTGATAAAATTCTATACACAGTCTATTTTATGTATTTTAAAGTGACATATGACCAAGAAAATGTGATCCATGTGCAAAAAATTTTAGCACTATTTGAATGGATAAAACCCGAGGATATAGAATGCTTCGTTATTTTCTTGATAACATACAAAACATATGACTAAGGATCAAAGATTCATAACAGAACAGATATATATAGCTGAACTTCAGTGGCTTGTATGCTCCAGATTTCGATCTAGAGAGATTTTTGGGCTATCGAGATCAGACTTTGTTTAACTTAGAACAATGGGTCCAGAAAAAGTACTTGAAATAACAATGGTGTTCGAATTATTGCAGTTCGTACCATCGAAGATAAACTGTAATGAAAAAGTGTAAATCTGAGCACATTCTGTTTGCATCAAAATACAATAACGACTGAATACCATTTGTTTTAATCAGAAACTTCTTAATATTACGCGAGTATAACGGCCAAAGCAGGAGAGCAGTCTAATCACAACAAACCAATTTTGACAGGCCAAGCAGTTTAAATCACATCAAACATAGTGGTCAGAAAATAACTACAGCATACATGTACAGGCATAGAAAGCTTCGCATCGGTTGACAATGTTTTCTCGGGGTTGTAATCTGCTATATCACCCTCCCAACTATATGTTATTTATATAATCTTGTATCTAAATTATTTTATTGAAACAAGCAAGGATACAAAAAGTCAGGAGAAGTTCAGTGTGTGTATTAATGTTCTGTATCTACGTATGTCACTCGATTTACGATTTAGTAGGACCAACATATGTGTAGACTAAACTTATAATGCTGACAGTGCGTTCTAAAATAGTATATTTTTATTTGCTATCAAACTTAATATCAGTATACTATAGGCCAGACAATGCTTAACAAACTAGTAGACAATATTACACAAGTATAATAAGCCATTTTGTAATCAAGTTGACGAACGTGACTAATTGAGACTTAGGTATGCTGTATTATGTAATTGTTTTGTCCTTGTGATTGATCATATAATAGCAACTCATGCATTTTTAAATGTTTTTTTCTGTGTCATGTTGCTGTTTAAAGGTAAAAAAAAAAATATGTAATGAAACATTTCATATATTAAATGTTATAAAACCAAACAGTATGATTGAATAGCAATTCAAATTAGATAAAAAATTGAGCTGTAAATGTTCTATCCATATCTTTTACACTAAAGGCCATTTCATGTATCATTGCTCGTTCAAAATGTCGAGATATAGTTCGACTTTTGATAAACAATCAACCTGAATCGACTTGTCGTTTATATTGATTCTATAGTAACTTTTGTAATGGTGAACGTCTCACATAAGGAAATTGTGGGTTGGCCAAGACCTGTTCGTGCTTTCGAACAATATATGATGTTTATAAATGTACTTATTACACCTAATGTAAGTAAGCTGATTTCTGATTGGTTCATAGCCGTTGTATTTTTGGCACATACCCCCACACCCCCACCCCATGCTATGATATATACTTGTAAATACATCAAAATTGAGAAGTTTAATTCTATTTTTACCTTGTTTCACATGTCTTTTTGTTTTTATTTTGATTTAAGCCAGTTTAATTGTTTACTGTGTTTACCGATAGTTTCAGGCGCGGATCCAGGGAATTTGAAAGAGGGTGAGTCAATCGAAGATAGAAGAGAAATACTGCCGAGCGGAGCAAGGCGCGAGAAATTTGGGGTACACCTAGATTTTCATTAAAAAATACATGTATGTCAAAAAAAAAACGGGGGGGGGGAGTTTCCAACCCCCGGAACCCCGACTTGGATCCGCCAATCGTTGCTGGGCTTCCAAAATGTCATATGTTGTCATATATTGAAAATTGGCAGTTTTGTGTTTAACTCATAGAAAAATTGAGCGGGTCTTATTTCATATCCTTACAAAATATCCTATGTTTTATCCAATTCAAATACACCTTTTACAAAACTTCCAACATTTATTGTTTAATTATCTATGATTCCAAAATGTTTTATATTTTTGCAAAAACTTTGTTTAATGATATAGAAGGGTTTTGGAAGATTGTATTAAATCAAAACAGTGTATTTGTACTATAAACACTTTAACAACTCTTCCTTTTGAATCAGAACATGCCACAAATATAATTATTGACATTGTTTTTCTTTACCTTTATACGACATTTTGTAATGCAAGCATTAATCTTATACATTTAAGTTCCTCTTTTACCCAGGTATTATTCATTATTATGATTGTTGCAGAGCCTGAAAGTTTGAGGGGATAAATGCAACAAGAAGGTGTTTCGAATATTCATTGCACGTAGCACTGAAATTTTGAAATACAGCTTTCAGTGGTCAACATTGTAAAATATACAGAGGGAATAATAACTATGTGAAATTTTTTGAACCCCCACAATAAAAAAAAATCGGAGGATAATTGTCTTACTTGTTAGATGGGTGGTTAATGCCTATGTCCTTGACGGTTGAGCGCGCGGTCAGCATATCTGTCTCACATACATTATCTGCACCGAAGAGACATAAGTTGTCGAAATCACAGGGGCTTGACTTTAAGCTGGAATGCTATGTACAAAAACCCATTATGTATCTTATTAAAATATCTCTTATATACTAAACCTCATCTAGTATTTAGAGATATACTTTCCAATAAATGCTACATAACATCTATATACGTTATGCTGATCTGAAGCCAAGCCCCTGATGTCAAAAAGACCGTCTGCAGAAACTCAATTTACAGTAACTTGGGTATTTAGTTAAACACTAGCTCCAACCTTCTGGGGTCTTTTTCTACGGTATATCTTGATGATATAATTACAGCGGTTTCAATGTAGACGTCGAATTTTGGGGTGGGTGGGGGATGGGTTTGGATTTTGTGATGAAGTGACATTACTTCGTCTGTAGATCATCAACCGTTCGTCTTCG
Organism: Modiolus philippinarum; assembly: GCA_002080025.1. NCBI lineage: Eukaryota > Metazoa > Mollusca > Bivalvia > Mytilida > Modiolidae > Modiolus > Modiolus philippinarum. The sequence goes on from MJUU01030506.1 coordinate 140,881, forward strand.
TCTACCTTGTAAACTTACTCGTTTTCTAAGTGTCTTTCACCAACAATGAATGTTTTAAGTCATGAAATTCTGCAAATAGGCATAATATAAATATTAATTTCTTTCAATGGGTATATAAAGGATTCATTCAGAAACTACAAAATGTTGTATGTGGACAGTTTGGCACTAATTTTAAGGGTTAAAATGTCGTACGTCAGTTTCTGGCTTCATAATCAGACTTAGATGTTCAAGTGATATTGTGCTGGCATCGGTATCATGAATGTAAAATTGATTTGGTTTTTCACTTAGAAGATATGGAAAATAAAAAAAAAATAAACCTTTATTTGCTTCTACTGAAAAGTTGCAAAATTGCATATATGACATATTGGAAGCCCAGCGACGCAATGAGTTGACTAAACATACCCCCAAAAAAATTTAAGGATGACGGTTATCATTCCAATTACAAATGTATTAAATCATACACTTGGCATTCAGATAATTTTTGAAGGCCTCATAAAGACTTCAAAATGAAGAACAACAATAAAAGCGTTGTTCAATTGCTTTGTTTTACAATGTATTTGTAGAGACATAGTCTCAATGCAATTTTACTTCAAACCCCTTCATTGCTTATTTGGAACATCGTGTCCGATGTTTTTGAGATTGTCAGGTTAGACACTTGAAATAGGTCAATAATTCAGTCTTCCATCCTTCGCCGAAAAACACTAACCACCGAAATCTGCATTTTTACCCAAAAATTTATCTGCCTTAAAACAAATCAAATTTCAGCAAAGATCAGATACACTGGAGCCTTTCCTTTACAAGATTTGACTATAATACCGGAGTTGACATGTTCAACACGGCGGGTGTCTTAAAAGAAGCAGGAGATGATTACTCTACCGATGCACCTGATCTCACTCTTGGTTTTTATTGGGTCCGTGTTGTTCATTTTTGTATATATGTGTGTCGTCATTTTCTTTTCTGTGCCGTGCTCATGTTTCGTCTTTGTTTCTTTGTTTTTCCGACATTGCCATTGTCCTTGGATTGTTAGTTTTAGACTGACGGTTCGGTTCTCACTTACTTTACAATTTATAAGTTTTGATGTTTCAAACGACGTTGTTAAGTCAAAATATTTCATCTTGGTACCATACTCCTCCGTTTGAAAATAACCTAAACAAAAGTAAGTGGAAATTCTTGTATGGAGAAAAATGGATGCCCTAACGTAAATCCCCATTTCTATGAAAGCTTTCAACAATTTTTAGTGAACTACAGTCTGTCGACAGTATAGAGATTGAACACAACTCAATCAAAATGTCAAAATCGTGATTTTTGCAAAAAAAAAATTTTTCAAATCTCCAAATGACATATTTTGAAAAGTTGAAAATTGCAGAAAATGTTTACAACGGTGATCGTATATAATGTGCAACATTTTATGTTGATCGGATCACTGATTATGCTCGTGCTGCGTGACGAAAATCAAGAAACATATTGTTCATGAATATGATCCTCAGTATATATCAATTTTGATTTATTTGGTTAATTTGGAAGTTATTTCAAAATTAGGATATTTGTATGTTATTATTACTAATAATATATATAAGTTGTTAAGAACTGAACAAAACAACAACTAGTACGCCAATCTTTCGAAGAACAATTGATAGGTCTTTCCCAAAGTTGCGTCAGAATGTTCTCATTATTGATTCATAGGGAAAACCAACATTCTAAACTTAATATGAATATTTATAGACTCTTTAACGTGAAATACTTTTTTTTTCAATGTGACCTAGACATTTGACCTTGATGTCATTTTGAAGGTCAAGTCTACCTGAACAGTTTTTTGTATGAATATATGTTTGTATCTTCAATGATATTTGAGCTATAGGCAAAAAACCCCAAATTTATACATTGAAAATTGGTTTTTTATCCATAGATCGAAAACGGTTGGTCCAAGGATTTTGGACTAACTGTAACAATTGTAGGTCCCAACAAGACACACATTTTCTCCATTACATTTCATCAGCTATCTGTTACGGTTTCCGAGTTAATCCGCTAACAAGTCTAGAGGTCAAAATAAAGGTCACCGATGACCTTTGACCTTGATCTTTTCAAATGACCACTGGTAAACCAAGAAAAATGGTGTAGGTCTCATGTCTCTATCACTTCCGTATGGGAAGAAATTCACTGTAAAAGAAACATCAAATTTTGCAAGGGGCATAACTCCAAAATGGCCCATCGGACAATTTTGGACCAAATGTAACGGATTTTTGTCATGACCTAACAAACATTTTTCTGATTACACGTCATCAGCTATCTATTATGGTTTCCGAGTTTATCTGCTAACAAGGTTTACCATGTTTGGTGATGTAACTGTTACTTCAAAGGGTTAGTTTGGTCAAGCCCGGCCATTTCTGATTAATGGTACCAAGTATCAAAGTGATATCTTTTAAGACTTTTTTGCAAATGTTGGAAGAAAAAAAAGAAAAAAATAATAATCAGAAGAAATACAAGAAGGTCTTTCCACCAAAGTGGGAAAGACCTTAATTAAGTAAAAACATGTATATGATTCCAGAACACAAAACTATATAACCTAGAAACCTTAAAACGGTTATAACAGCAACCCACAAACATATGAAACTACGGTCACCTTTTGTTCTGCAGGTGGATAGCTCACTTGATGAATTTCAGATGATTTGAATTATGTCTATATGTGAAGAATCAGATCAATACACTTTTAACACTTCATCCATTAAAAGTTTTTGCAGGCTACGAACTTTCCATTATATGGAAAAAACTGAATACCTTTCAATTTACTGGATACACAATAAAAATCAATTATCTATAGAACCCGTACAGAAAAGCAACAACAATCAGTCCAACGGCTGCATTGGCATTCAAAACAGTTTTAAGTGTTCGATTTTCAGTCAAGAACTCCCGCGTTTTCGATTCATCCAGATGAGGATTTTCAGATGTATCTTGAACTGGCATTCCGCAAATCATATCAAGACATTTGTGATGGCAGTGTTGTTCTTCTTCGACTGTGTTTTCTGTAGGAGCTTCCTGTATTGTCAGCCCTTAAATAAATTAATAAAGACCGGTAATACAATATGTAAATACAGTAATATAACAAATATTTTATATGATAGAACATCAAAATGAGAGTAAGTTGGAGTAATTTGAGATTTAAATAAAAAAAAAAAACTACATCAAGTCTCAGCTGGACCAGTTATTAGAGAAGAGACAGACCATTTCTTTTATTATCCATTAAGTAATTGATTGGTTTGTCATATACTTTAATGTCTCCTCACTAATCTACAAGTTAATAAATTGTCTATATGAAATCAATTGATTACTTGAAAGAATATTTTGATATCAATTGTAAAAGACAGATAACTCAGGATTTCTCTCAGTTAATGAATAAGATTGAATTGCAGCTTTTTCCTCAGTTGCCCAATCAACACGAAAACTAAGACAATTTTAATGACGAGGTGGGGAGAATTTCTCTTTTTCATTAGAATTCGATGCCGCTTAAAACATTAATAAAGAGACCCAGGATTTCTCTCAGTTCATGAATAAAACTGTATTGCAGCTTTTTCCTCATTTACACAATCAACACGAAAACCAAGGCAATGTTAATGACCCGGCCGGGGAGAATTTCTCTACTTCATAAGAATTAGATGCCGCTTAAAACATTATCAAAGTGACTAATTGGCTATCACAAATTCTTCTGACTTTTCAATACATGAATAAGAAAAAGTCTATGGACAAGGAGGACGTTTCGCTACGACAAACAAGATGAGATGCGGTGGAATACATTAGAATTTAAACATCAACAAGAAAAAAGCTGAAAAGTCACGAGCAGTTGTGAAAATGAAGTTGAAGATTGAAAGCAAAATCTTCCACACAACACTTTTTGGCATGAGTATCAGTATGTAAGCTGGTTAAACCAACTGAAACATCTAGACAAGCACTGCACAAGACATTTATCTAAAATGTTAAGATTTGGAATGGAGCGCTGGATTTAGTGTTCCATGACTTGATTATAGTTTGCCTTTATTCGGCACACTTTAGCATGAAATATCCTTTGTATGTCATGTCGTTACCAGATATTTTACAAAAGGAACATGAGACCATAACACATATGTTAACTCCAACTGCAATTAATTTTAATGAGCTGTATGGCCATTTCGGAAATTGATTCCTCATCAGAAGCACTAGAACCCAAACATAAGATATCCATAATTTGAAAAATGTTTAAAATGCATAAAAACAAACGAACCCAAATAATCAGGAATATCAAATATGGCTGAGGACAAAACTACGAGGGAATGAGTTAAACCTTAGTTTTAGAATTAACATAGATTTAGATAGTAGTTACAAAAAGTGTACACATGAGATATAATAATCATGTACACCATATCTAAGAAAAATAACGAGCATACATCTCAAACACGGGGAATTGTTTCACCAACTCCACACTGCATTAAAAGACAAACTACTGTATTAAATATTTTACGAAATGATATGGAGTAAAAGAACATGAGAGCATAACACATATGTTAACTCCAACTGCAACAGATACATATATTTCAGCATTTTAGAAAATTATTGCAATTTATTTTTTCTAATAACAATAAAGGAAAGGTATCATCAATTTAAGAGAACGTCAATTTAGCAGAATATAGGAGCTCTGATATAAATAACTGTCCAAAGTGAATAAATTTCAATACGTCAAAATTGCACAACAGTTGTGATTTTCATTTTCATCTTTATGATACCTGCCACAAATTGCTGCAAAATATTGAGACTTCGTTAAAACTTTAGCTTTGTAGATAACTGACTGAACAATATATACATTAAAAGGACTTATCAAAAAAATTAAAGCAAAGTTTGAGAATGAAATCTATCAAATTCTAGTTAAACATTATCGGTACAACTCATACCGTTTTCAACATCTTTCTTTTCTGGTATTTCTGAATCAATATATTCCTCTTTGTCCACTTCTTTCTTAACAGGTTTAATCCTTGTCCACCAGGTTACACCTTTAAGCTGCAGAAATTATACACATAATAGATAAATTATACATGTTCAATAAATTGCTAGATAAGTTATGTATTTGGGGATTTCGTCTCAGTTTTGTAACATAGTTGAACACATATACTCAAATGTATTTTCCCATATATCATTCTAAGCACAGGTATCTGCTCCTAAATTATGAACAAGAGGTATTCTAGCAAAATGGTATCCAGTTTTAAATAAAATAGCTATGAATTGAGTTGTCCTGTTGAAGAACAAAACATATGAATGAAACATCCGTACCCAGATATTTCTATCTAAAAAGTATTGCTATTATTTACCTTCATAGCCTTAATTTTCTAATGTTTTGTTTACTGTGATACCTAATCCGGCCATATAAGTGCTCCAGATGGGGCGGAGAAAGTAAATGTAATTTTAAACATCAGTTAATTTTTATTTACTTACTTTTGACGTGACGGAGAAGTGATTGATGCTTTTTTTTCTATGCAAAACAAAACGGTATAATTCTGCAATAAAGATATATTGCCAAAAAAAAAAATAAATAAATAAATAAAAATGAAAATAAAAAAAAATAATAAAATAGAAAAAATAAAACAGGATCTGAAATTAGTTCCAGACATTTTAGATTTAACAACAGCAACACTTAATTTGTTATCATTTTGTTCATTTTTTCAAAGCTTAAAAGCTGCAAACATTAAACAGTTGTTATTGAGGTAGAATGTACATTAATAAACGATATAATAATTTTGTGCATGATGCATGAAATGGCGTCGTTATGAAAGCTAGACTACCAAAAATAATGCGATTCAATTTACAAGCAATAAAATAAATTTATTATATTGCCAACACATCCAAGTTTATATGGTTTATATTTGGACTCCAAGATTACACAGAGCATTTTTAAAAATCTATTTATATTTCCCGAAAATATTGAAATTTAACTAATCAGTTGACAAAAATATTAACTTCTATAGTATGCACCAAAATGAAAAGTCAAATTGGTCGTCTAACCACTGTTTAATCATATCGACTGACAAATTTTTAGGAGAAGTCGGACGAGGAAAAGTGAGATCAACGATCAAAGGAAAATATCCTGCATTTTTAAGTTGTCTGCAGGGTATTATGTTCCTATCATAGAATTTTGTGAAATTTTTTGTGAAGAAACGTAATTATATTATAATTCAAAATATAAAATAAAATTTGGGGGTCACCGTGCAATTAAGCGCAAAAACTAAAATTGAAAATTTCAGGATTTTACATAGAAATGTTAGGGAAAATGGTTAGATGAGAGGATAGCTTGAAAAATTTATTATAGATTTGTTCATACTTTGCATGAGTTTTGTAATCATTATATAGTTTACATATAAAAATAAAAATAAGGGGTCACCGTTGGAATAAAAGAGATGATTTGCAAAATGTTATAATTTCTCTAGTGATATCTTTGTTAAAGTCTTTTTTTCAAATTATCTCCCTTGTATAATTTCTGTGTTCTGTAAATCCAGCTTCAGATTTAAAGCTTGTGTGGTTTTTTTCTCCCTTTTTTGCTATGGAAATGTTATAAAAGTGATTAGGAATAAAAAGTTTAAATACTATGGAATTTTTTTTGATAATTCAAATAACTATTTGTTAATTTTTTTAATGAATGAAACCTAAATGAACAAGTAAAAGACAAAAATGGCGGAATAATACCACCGAGACAGCTTTAGCGTTTCGGTATTTTGTTATTTGTAATCTAGCTTATGCTACTATGATCAGATTATGGATAAACAAAGAAATTATTGCAATGACAACTTTTTTTCACCAGTTTCAAAACATTTTTTCTTCTACTAGTTTGTGCAAAAATCAATAACGTTTAAAAAAAATAAAAAAAGTTAAAACCCTCAGACGTTATATAGGAAGAATACCAGAAAACGTTTTTAATTCTAAATTTATTGTGAATTTTCAGCTTACAGACCTTTTTTTTATGGCAATGGATTTTTGAATATACAACATTATTCATTTTGCTTCAATTGTTTGCTTAATTATGCTAGCAGGTCACGTTATAGTGTTTCTGTCAGATTTTCGGACTTTTCTCGTTTTCAGAGACCATAGGAAAAATGAAAGAATATGGAGGGAATTTACATGTGACAAAAACGCACACGATACAGAGAAAACTCCAGTCTATCAAGGACAGGGCTTTCATTCCTGTCTTCATCTTGATGTCGCCTGAGGGTCTTCAAATAGAGGTGAACAATATTCAACCCCCATACAATATTTTGCCCCAAAACACCAGTATTTAGTTTCATAATTTCATTTTATACATCTGCAGCAGCATTCAGACAAAATTTCATTAAATCCTATTTATTTCGTCTCATCCGTTCATGGTTAAAAATTGTTTATGTTAATGTATAAAAATTTCAAAGGAGTTTAGTTTCCCGCCGAATTTTTAATCCCCTATATATACAATATATTTACATTGTCAGAAAATATAAAATTTATTTAACGAGCTATAGAAACAGGTAGAAATGCGAGGTTTACCGAGCATTTCTCGCCTGTTTCGCAGCGAGTACAAATAAATTTTATATTTCCGACAATGTACGTATATTGTTTTATCCTGGAATCATTAAAAACATATTTAAAAATGCGTTTTTCTAGTGAAGCGAGACGAAGTAGAAAGTAAACAACTTCGGCTATTTTGGTTAAATCCTTGACGTCATAGGCGTATTAATACTGTGACGTCAACGTACATGTAGTGAGTTTTCAAACCAGTCGCCCTGTCTTTTCTTCGTTCAAAATCGTGGGCCGGTTACCAGCCTACCCTACGATATTCGTAAAAACAAATCTAAGCTAGTTAATCAAGGTAGAAAAGCTCTATATAGCATATTGAAGAAAAGTAGAAAGTTGAATCTGCCAATTGATTTACAAAAAGAAATTTTTGATACTATGGTAGTCCCAGTACTGTTGTATGGTTGTGAAGTTTGGGGCTCAGAAAATAATGATATTTTTGAATCCTTTTGTTTACAATTTTATAAAATGATACTTGGTTTGAAAAAAAGTACACCAAACTGTATATGATATGGTGAATTGGGTAGATATCCTATTGATATTATGATCAAAAGCAGAATTATAGCTTTTTGGAAAAGAATTGTATGTAATAAACAAGATAAAATTTGTGCTATACTTTACAAATTGATGTATAACATGCATGTTAAACAGTTTTTCCATTCCAAATGGATTTCTTGTATTGAAAATACGCTTAATATGTGTGGTTTTTCTGAATATTGGATATCACAAAGTGTACCTAACAATTTAGCATTGTCTAGTATGGTTAAACAAAAATTATGTGATCAGTATAAGCAGACATGGTATGAAAGAGTTTTTAATAGTGCAAAATGTCTTAATTATAGAATATTTAAATGTTCACACAAGTTTAAAGAATATCTAGTTGATTTACCATATGATTTAAGAAAAGCTTTTTGTAATTATAGATGTCTAAATCATCGTTTACCTATAGAACAAGGTAGATTTTGGGGTGTAGATCGTGACGATCGAATATGTGATATTTGCAATTTGAATAATATTGGTGATGAATTTCATTATTTGTTCGAATGTACCTTTTTTGAGAATGAAAGAAAAGCATTACTACCTTTTGAGGTTCTGAAGAATCCAAACACTGTAAAATTTTATACTTTATTTAATAATGTCAATTATAATGATAAAATTAAGATAGCCAAATTTTGTAAAATCATTTTGTCAGTTGTAAAATAAGCATTACTGATTTCGATTTGCCTTCCATACTTATTTCATATGTCATACTTTATCTTATATTCATACGCTTTAAAATTTATTGTCATATATTGTACTTGACACTCCATGCATTATTCTATGTATATATGTTATATTGTTTGTATTCACATACCCCAGTTGGGGTCTTGATAAATAAAAAGTTCAAAGTTCAAAGTAGGGTCATATTCGTCTATAAAAACAGCCATTGCATGATAAAAAACGACATCAGCAACTTATATAATTTTAACTTTAATTACTTCTTTCTTGTTTACTAACAAAATAATACATTAATTTGAAATCGTATTTTTTTTTTCAAAAATTAACCAAGGAACACCCTTAATGCACATCTTCAGGGTGAGATCATTACCCCTCTGAACTTTATGCTACCCTTTTGTTCTTCCTACCTCTTCCTCAGACTGAGCTGTTGTTGACAGACTTATAACCACCATAGCGATGGAAGTAATAACCACATTTAGTGTTCCAAAGTAGGTGTAATGTACGTCTAACAGTACAGATGGGCGTGTCTCTGGATCTCCACAGTCTGGTGCAGGGTAAGCCAAATCTATCGCCATTCTGATTATTCCTATTGTATGTCCTATGGCGATGCCGAAAAATGCTCCCTGTAAAGACAATTATATCAACGACATGAAGTGACAAAATATAGAATTTATTCAAGGAGGGCATGAAGATGACTTGTATTAATGTATTTATTTTAACATTGTTCTCCCCAAATTCATTAATACAGTAAAGTTGTTAAAAATCTGTTTACCTGAAGAGATATATAGAATCCACAACAGCATCGAGTGAGAAACGACATTTCTACATTAGAGATAGTTAAATTTTCAATATTTTAACTATCGACAGTGCAGAAATGTTGTTTCTCACGAGATAAGGTTGTGGATTTTATTTCTCTAATGATTTCAAGGAGATTTAGGACAAAAAACATGACCCCCTTTTCTGCTGATCCGAAATAAATGTGTTCTTTGAGCATGACGTCATCATGTATATATATCCAGTATATTATGCATACTTCTCAAATCCAGATTAAAATATCATATTTTACAGTTCCATGTTTACCGAGAACTTAAAAATGTGAAAACTTAATTATCGTAATTTGAGAAATAACAAAATACCGAAGTTTTACTGTGCATTTTGTTTCTGCGTTTGCGCATTTTGACAACTTTTGTCTCTTCTATGCAAGAGGGAGATACTCCTTAGTTTTAAACAAAAGTTTCTAAAATTTAGATAGATATTGCAAGTTTTCAAATAAAATCGGGTTTCGGGCCAGCACCGAAGTACTGGTTCCTGGGTTGGTGAATACCCTCGGGGACTAACAGTCCACCAGCAGAGGCATCGGCCCAGTGGTAATAAATAACAAAATACCGAAGTTACCGTGAATTTCGTTCTGTATCTATTATGCGCAGTTCGACAACTAATGTCTCTTCAGTGTAGATAAAATCGAAACATTTGGATACAAAAAATACCGAAGTTGCATAAGACCATAAATTTCGTAATGCTGTACTCGCTTTTCAAGGAGTAACCTTTCATCAGCAGCATTAAAATCAAATAATATGGAAAGCCATAATCCAAAAGTAGTAAAAAAGAAGTACTCATTTCAAAAAATATCGAAATAGGAAGCCAAATCCAGTACCAAGGACTTCTACCGAGTGCAATACACGAAATGAAGCCACAGTATTTTAAGTGATTAGAATTTTGAAAAAAAACCAGTAAATTGATGTCCATATTCCGAAGTATGTGGAAAACTGATGGGAGAAGTTACCAATAAAAATCTAAATAGAAAAGCCAACATTAGCTAGGGACAGAGCTATGCAAGAGGGATTAATTATATATCATAAAACAAAATTTGCAAAAATTTAGATATTTGAAAATTTCCAAATAAAATCAGGTTTCGGGCCAGCACCGAAGTACTGGCTACTGGGTTGATGAATACCCTCGAGGACTAACAGTCTACCAGCAGTGGCATCGGCCCAGTGGTAATAATTAACAAAATACCGAAGTTACTGTGAATTTTGTTTCTTCATATGCAATAATTGCAAGAAACGTACATCCCAGGTCTTTTGGTCATACTGTTGGTAATTTGGGTTGGATCACCAAAGCAAACTCATCAAACTTAGAACAAAGGATCCCCCCTTCTTTTGTTATTTTAATAACTGTTCAGTTCTGTGGACTTACTACATTTTTTCTTAGTTTAAAACGTTGAAAAATAACATAGACCATAGTGGGATTCGGTCTAAGATCGTTTTCGTGTATTATACTCCTGACATTTTTTAATACTTCTGTGGTAAATATGTCACATAACCAACAGATTAAGCAATTATAGTCATAAAATTGCAAAAACTATTTTGTAAAACAAAGATTCAGATGACAATTTCATCAAAATCTAGCCGCACAATTTCAAAAAATTCACATGACACATTTTCATTATTGACCAATCAGCTACTTTGAACAAATCTTTCTCCATGTTAATTCTTATTCACGGCTGGTAAAACAGATGGTCTCAACAAAATGTTGAGGCGGCGAAAAGGTACCTGAAGCTTCGGGTTGAGAACCCGGTCAACAGATTGTTGGGAACTTGAGCACGGTAAATTGTTTTGTCTCGTTTTAATGGTTTTTTTTTCATAAGTATCAAAATCGGAGAATGCTATTCCCTTCCGATGTGAAAATGCTAAATGAAATTAATAGTCATTGCGCCAACCGGATTAAATCAAAGGAGAAATCACTTTTCTCCTTCGCTCGAATGGGGCCATCGTTTGTATATCGTTTCTCAAATCTAGCTGTTTTTTTATAGAGAAGGGATGCTCCGTGAAAATTATATGTTCGGTCGTGTAAATTCATTCGGGGAATCGATATTACAGTGCAAATTGTAACGGTATAGGCGTATCATTCAAAATTGTACGTAAATGTCGAGACCTTCTCGAGACATTCGAACACAGACATAACATGATTAATAAACATGCATTTTTGTATACAAAACACTCCACCCCCATGCAATATATAATCTAGTCCTCTTCATTGGTCCGGTGTTGTTTAAAATAATTAGAAATTTGTGAAAATTTTAACGCACCTAGAGAGTTAACTCAGACTAGTTTCTTTGCAACCTGAATAAATACTTGAAAAAAACTTTTCAAATACTTGAAGAACGTGACTGAGGGAAAACTGTCAGTTTACATGTATATGTATTGCAAACAGTTGAGGACACTAATTCATGTGGTATATTGCGTGAAATGAGGGCGTCCCCCAAATGCTAATAATCGAACCCAAATTGCATTCAGAGAATAATCGGTAACCATATGCTTTAAGAAATAATCCTGTGCATGTCATTGTTTTCAAATATTTTACATATCTCATACTTCCATTTCTTCTCTGTGAGGCATTTGGTGAATTTATCGTTACTCATTCTGTTTTATTATTCCATAGAAAGACGGTACTTGAAGTAAAAGCAATGAGAAGTGTAAAGTTTAATTTCGGATTGGATAAATGTATAGCTTTTTTAAATTGAATGGTGAATAAAAGGATATGGAGTAAATGCGCATGAGACAAAGTCTCTACAAATACATGGTAAAAAACAAGCAAAGGAACAACGCTTTTATTGTTGTTCTTCATCTTGAAGTCACCATGAGGCCTTCAACAATGAGCTTTGCTCATACCTCATAGTAAGTTCAAGACGGTCCCTAGCAATATATACTTTTTATACTTTTTCAGAATAAGAAAATGTCAAGTGAAAAGATCTATATATCATATTTGTATTAACTTTTTTTTAAAAGATGATAAGTTTACTTCTAAAGATGATTAAACTTTGAAAATTCCATGAAGTTATAAGATATTAGATATAGGCAATTCTTTCAAGTTACTACTTTTTCTAAAAATTTGACAACAAAAGTAAAATAATACAATTGAAAATGATTTCACATGAAGTGCTTCATGGATTACGTTGTGATTGGTTTTCTTTAACGAGCAAACAAAAACTTACATAAAAGTGTTTGTTTTTAAGCATTAAAAATATTTCGGATTTATAATGAAACTGTACCCGAGATAAAATTGCAATAAATAGAGGGCATAAACTCAAGGCTTTCATGGATTGTTCTGTATCATTAGATTCCAAATTTGGTCTTCTACATGAGTTTCATACTGGCCCTATCACCTATTTGAGCAGATATATTCGCAAGAGAAAGTAAGTTTACTCTTTTGACAAAATCGCTGTGTAAATTACAGGTGCGACAATACGGATAGAATTGTGAAATAATGACGGATGCCAGATGCCGGATCAAAAACTGAAACTTCTGTATCGGGCCTAAGATTGTTATAAGTTTTAGACAGCGTTGTTCCTTTGCTTGTTTTTTATCATGTGTATTTGTCGAGACTTGTCTCATGTGCATTTACTCCATATCCTTTTATTCACCATTATCAATATAGAGGTTCTAGTCCAGGTTAATGATGATAAAAGTTAATTTTTGAGACCATTAGAGTAAATAAGTTGGAGGTTATCCTTAAACTTTATAATTTCTCTTTGAAATAAAATGAAATGGCTAGTTTATTATCTTTTTTTAACCCACCCATCTATGGAACGAGCTTGGTACGAATAAAGGAAAAAAAAATTGACTAATCGTGCGGGTTAAACATGGGTCATAGTAACTCAACTGTCGCATCTCTATTGTCTGCCGAAACTCCTGTTTTCCATTTGTTTTGAATTAAATGTTCCTGCAAAGCAACACCATGCGCTTCGCTGTTTTTTGTTGTTTAAATCAGTGATAAATCCTACAGTCCTATATTCATCTTACACCTAATATAAATATATAAATCTTTTCATGCTATTAAAACAACGGCAGTAGAATACCGAAGGAACAAAGAAATGTAGAAAAAATCCTTAAACGCCTGGAGCATCGATTTAAATGTATCGAAGCCCATTGTTTGACTTTTGTAAATATATCACGTATGTTCTGATTGTTAATTCTTGAAGATGTTGTGTGCAATATGTGTTTGCATAGCTTCGAGATATCAGAGGAACTACCTGATCCTTAAAATATCACTATTTCATATTGCCAAGTTTTCTTGCAATCGACTTAATGAGTGCCCTGTGTTTGTCGTTGTCCACTAGCTAGAGATATTAGTAAGTCCTTTTCTTGGGCACAGGATGACAGAGATTGTAAGAGCACTTTGCCAGTTTAATTTATATTTGTTGACGACCCAGCATCCTTGACCCGAAAAGACATGGACATAGCGTTGTTCGACATCTTGTAAAGAATTCCGCTCAAACCTGTGCTAGGGAACGTCTTGAACTTACTATGAGGTATGAGCAAAACTCATTGCTGATGGCCTCATGGAAACTTAAAGATGAAGAACAACAATAGAAACGTTGTTCTTTTACTTTTTTCTAACATGTATTTGCAGAGAGTTTGTCTCATATGTATTTACTCCATATCCTCTCATTGTTAATATAAAAATAACGGCGTTATGTTTGTACCGATGTATTTTGTAGTTCTTTTTGTGGCAATAATAGATCGCCCTTCTTACACATTTACTGCAATGTCGAGGCCGCAAAAATTTAACTGCAAATGCAACATTATTCTTTTTGTTTCGCATTTGTGTCATAAAATGAAATCTATATGCTATTCAAATACTGCACTTAAATCTTTTCGTAGACAGACTTTCAACAAAATACAACAGAGACATAATTCGAACACTGCTGTTTAATGACTGACAAAACAGTTGCCAATATATGCATTTAAATATTATTATGCCTCTTCACACATTTATAAAATGTTTGAATGAGTTTCAATGAAGATGCACTTAAACTGCTCAAGATACTCTAATCTCATCAATGCAACCTTAAAATAGCATGATTGCCATTCAATCTGATATACTATAGATTAAGATCTGATGATAACATTCACCAAAAATAAAGTTTATATTCGACAGGACTATTTATATAGGTTTAACTGATATATTAGAAAACACTTCAACTTTACTAAGAATGCATGCACTATTCTATTTACAAAGACTTAATGCACAATTTCTATTTTCTATTTCAACAAAATTTACAGTTTATTATGCATCATGGGGATTTTTGTATTTCTAAACATCAATCAATTTCACAAAAAAAAGAAAACAAATTAATTAAGAATTGAATACAATAGTTTGTAGTTTTATTGAAGTGTAAAAGCGTGGAAAGTAGCACATTTTGAATGAAGCGCGCTAGCGCTTCATGTGTAAAATGTGCTACGGTTCATGCTTTTACACGACAATAAAACTATTCAATACTTATAACTACATTCCATAATTGAGCTGCAAATTTTCACGCAAGATTAACAAGATTGCAACGCGTAGCCATATGTCCCCCGCCGCACTAGAAACTTAAAACCATATCAGACTACCATTGAAAAAAAATTTGGACAGGGGTTCCCCTAGTTATGTAGGTAATACAAATAGCTGAAATCAAACATTTTTGGTCCCTCCATTAAAAAAAAATTGGGGCAGGGGTTCTCCTTATAATTTAGTCACATATTTGAGTAATAATCCTGAAAAATTAAAAGGAAATCTGAGTAGTGGTTTCTGAGGAGTTGCACCTACAAGACCTGTCATTGTATAACATTGTAAAATTTTCAAAGTCCAATAACTCCTACAATTTTTGACGAATCAAAAGAGCAATGCGATATGATCTAGTTCATATGGTGAATGAATTCCGACAAGCGATTTTTGAGGAGTGGCGTCCACAAGATTTGCCATTATATAACAATGTGGAAATAATCAAAGTCCCATAACTTCCACAAAATTTGACGAATCAAATTGGCGATGCGATAAGATCTAGTACTAATAGTGGCTAATATTTCTTTCAAATTTAAATAGATTCCGACCAGCGGTTTCTGAGGAGTTGCGTCCACAAAAGTGACATACAGACGGACGGACGAACGGACACACGGACCCAAACCATTACTAGGCCCGACCGTCGCGGTGCAGCGCGGGAAAATTATTGAAAATCGTGGACGATGCACCATTTCTTCGTCTAGATTACTCTGCCGTCTTTGTTTACTTTTGTCGTTGTCAGTGAGTCGCGTGCTGATGTAGTTTTACTGACCATGCTGACTGATAAAACACAGTGACGGAAATGATCGGAAGTACTCGTAGCCAATCAAATACCGTGATTTCCATACAAAGCAGAATGAATATAATTATAATAAAATAAAATAAAATAAATCACAAACTGTAAGATATATTACATAATTTAACTTAAAAAATCTATCTCACTATCAGAGTTAACGATCGGTATAGGGATAACACGGTATACATTATAACAGCCTGTATAGATGTAGTTAATTCACAGTAACTTCAATATTTAGTTATTTGTTACCATTGGACCGATACCTCTGCAGGCGGACTGTTAGTCCCCGATGGTTTTCACCAGCCCAGTGGTCAGTACTTCGGTGCTGACCCGAAAGTTTTCTATTTGGAACTTTGCAATATCTAACTTTTGTAAATTTTGTTGATACTAAGGAGTATCTCCCTCGTGCAAAGCTCTGTCCTTAGCTGATTTTGGCTATACATTTAGATCATATTGGTTATTTGTTCTCTATCAGTTTTGAACATCTTTGAGTTAATGGTCTTCCAAACGTCCTGATTTTATCTGCACTGAAGAGACATAGGTTGTCGAAATGGGCATATGCAGAAATTAAATTCACAGTAACTCCGGTATTTAGTTATTTATTCTATTTTCGATATTTGAAAAAAAGTGAGAGTGATGCAACTTTATAAACAACTAAAATATTAACATATCACAACATTGTTATATTCAGCAAAAGCCAAATCGCTTTTCTCTAACAGAAATACCAGATTTAAAATTCAGAAAAGGGGTTAAGATTCTTACATACAATGTCATTATTTGTAAAAGAAATGATGTTAAGTCATTACATATTCGATAGAATGAAATATCAATAGCACTTAGGGATGTGAAATGTCCGTATGGTTTAGTAGGAGTAATGGAAATCTGTGAAATCCTCGAAATATTGGTTGTATTTGGTAGGAATGCACCACATTTTCGTTTTGAAATATAATATGATCAAATTCAAGCAGACTGCACAAATTGTTGCTAACCTTTAGCGAATCTCAACAAAATACTTGAACACTATTGACAAACATGATCAATTACTTGGAAAAGAAGTTGCTTGCGATAGCGGTAGCACTGGATGCTTTTGTGCATGTTCACATATATAAACATATTTACATTTTTTGTGGTAGGAATGTATGTACCTAGATATTGGACCCATGTGTCCAACAGCTTTGATAAATATTTCCTTATTCTTTCACAGAGTAAACGTAGAAACGTTCGCATATATGCTGGACAAATACATACCAAGTGGGTAAGTATTTCTAAACTTTTATATTTAACACTTCAAAACCGAACTAATGTGTGTGAAAAATTCTAACAGTTATTCCTTGAACACTTTTGAAGCGTAATTTTCCCCATATGAACATTTCCACGTTTACAGTATTAATTTTGCTGTTACATTTTATTACCTTTTTGTGAATAACAAAATACCGAAGTCACTGTAAAATAAATGTGAATAAATGAAAACCTTAAACTCACATATTCATTCATTCTTTTCCAGAACACTCCTAGGACGAATAGAGCACCAATCGGTGTTCCTAGATACCCTTGTACAGCTTGTATATAATTAAAGAGTTGTCCCCCTTGTGACGACCTCACTAAAGGAATCCAGGCAATGCTAATTCCACATAATACCACAATGAATATTCTGAAAGATAAAACAGAATATAAAACAACACGATTAATGCTAAACACCATTTGGGCAAACGTTAATTCTTGCCCAATCTTTTAGTTTTACACGTTGCTGCGAAATTTATGAGCTCCTATTAATTTCTATTTTCATTTTTTTTTCATTAATTGTTTGTTACAAATTGTATAGTACAACACAATTACACAAACATAATTATGTGAAATCATGACACCAAGATTGGTACATGTATGCCTAGTTTGTTTAAAAAAAAATCGAAGCCTTTTAACAAATTTTGGTATGACATAGAATAGAAAGCATCGCTAAAGACAAATATTATTTTCTAGTTCATCCTCGGTAAATATTTTTTATGTAATTAGGACGAAGTAAAAGTCTGGAAGTTGAAAATTAAATTAAAATTTTACTTAACTCAATAAAAATTATATTAAATCAACCAAACATCTGTATCTATTTCATACCTGCGCAGTCTAGTAAAATCATATCTAAATGTGCATAAAAAATTAACTAAAGCCAATTTCACTTTTATTCTGAGTCATTTCTAATCTAAGGGTAATGCCCGATAATTTGGAAATTCGGCAAAACTGATAATAGAATGGCATAGTATAAGACCTATCATCGTATATATATTATATATATCTCTGCAAATTTAACCAGCTGAACAAAATATATATTATATACCTTCCAACAATTAAGAGCTCCCGTTCATGTGCGCGCGGTCTAAATCGTCGCCATAAATCCATAGTAAATATAGTACTAGAACTGTTGAAGATTGATGTCAAAGAACTCATTATAGCTGATAACATTACTGCCATCATCAGACCTCTCAAACCTGGTAAAACATTAATAAAATTACAACATAACAGCCATCATCAGACCTCTCAGAACTAGTAAAACATTTATAAAATTACAACATAACTGCCATGATCAGACCTCTCAATTCTAGTAATTGTGTAAAACGTACATATATATTTGGAGACACTATTATAAATTTGACTAAAAGGATTACTTGTGTATATGATTAAAAAAACAACAACATAATGGCAAACGTAAAAATTAACAAATTCATATTGGAGAAAGCATGCAAAATGTTTTTTTTCTAAAAATATATTCAGATATTCCGAGAAACCCCAAACCGCATATAGTTAAATTTATGTAATTTTAAAGAGAGCAGATTTTCATTATGCCTGTATTAAAATCAACAAGCAATAAATCAGACGATGGAGGTAGAGAAATGCATATAATCCTTAAACAAGCTTTTGTTTTTCATTCAGCAAAGGAAAATTAAATGACTAATTATTTATCTTAGTTCCACTGCAAAAATTTAAACAAATATAAAGTTGTAATTATTTTAAAGATATTCAAAGTGGTACATTATTCAAGTCTTTAAAGCCAAAGAATCATATTCAGCTATTCTACAATACGACTAGAAATGACTTAATGTTTCGGCTAATTATTCAAAGCTGCTGGGCGTATTCCTGATTAGTATAGTGAGAGTAAATATGCAGCTTATAGTTATGGCTTAGCTGTGTAGTTATCAATAACGCTATAAATACATACCATATGGCATTAATTCCAGAACCAACTTTGGATAAGCAATATTCGAACACCCTACAGGATTGTCACAAATTTGTTTGCACTCGGTAGCATTCACGCAAGCTACATCATCTAAATATAACCAGGTATGACATTAGTTTGAATTTAGTGCTATTCAACTTAATAACACAAAGAATGCTCAGTCTCACAATTCATAAAAGGAGAGATGTTGTGTCCATGTATTTCTTATCTACATTTTTGAACCGAACTTCTCCCTGTTTACGATTTTTACACGAAAATATTATTTTTCACATGGTCAGTGATGCTTGACATCTAGCAATGAATTTCCCCGCTCAAACTATCGCTAGGGGCTCCTTGATGAAGGCCTCATGGTGACTTCAAGATGAAGAACAACAATAAAAGCGTTGTTCCATTTCTTTGTTTAACCACGTTTTGTAGAGATTTTGTGTCATATGCATTTTCGTCATTTCCCTTCATTAATTATGTATAATTTTCAGTAATGGTGTACTTTTTCTTGAGAGTTCAGAAATCTCTTTATTTAATGATGCCAAGATTTTCTTACAATCGACTTGACGAGCGTCCTGTGTTTGTCTATATGTTGTATCTACCCACTAGCTTAGTGCACTGTTTGGTTTGTAGGGCAACAGATGACAGTAATTGTAACAACACTCGGACAGAAAATTTAACGTTTTTTGACGATCCTGCATCCATGAGCTAAATAAGGCATGCATGCGACATTGCTCAACAATTAGAGATGAATTCCGCTTAAGCCAGTGCTAAGGTTGTCTTTTACTGAGTTTGAAGTGTGAAGAAATCTCATTGAAGGCATCATGGTGACTTCAAGAGGAAGAAAAAACAATAAAAGCATGGTTCTATTGCTTAGTTGTAGAGACTTTGTCTCATATGGATTTACTTCATATCTTTTCATTGTTTATTAGAGCAGGAGAATCTTAGCCTGTCGACACTGCCTTTCTCGTTCCTTCTGAAATAGGAGACTTTGGCCTGTCGACACCGCCTTTCTCATTCCTTCTGAAATAGGAGACTTTAGCCTGTCGACACCGCCTTTCTCATTCCTTCTGAAATCAATCTTTTTTCGAGGTTTTTCTTGATAGTGGATTGTTTGACTTGAATGTCTGAATGTCATGACCCGTATACTTTATAATTTTGGTTTTAAAGACACAATCAGTAATTCTGAAAAAAATCTTCATGACAAATGAATATGGTCATTCTCTAGGGTTCCTTTATTGGGTGGTTAAAAGTAATAAAATTGTAGTATTTGGCACGCTTTTTCAGTCTTATGATTGTTTGGCGTTAATAATCGAAAGGGAAAAGAGAGTAACGTTCTTTTCCCTTTTGATCTTAATTTGTATATTTTCGTGTATTTTCACCTTTTAATTGTGTCCTACTTAACAATTTTTTCTTCGTTCATTTATAGGAGATGCTTACTCTACCAGTACACCAGATGTCTCCCATAGTTTTCATAGGGTTCGTATTGTTCACCTTTGTGTGTGTTTGTGTGTCTTCATTTTTATTTTATGAATCGTACTAATGATTTGTCTTCTCTGTTTCTTTGTTGTTTCTGATGTTGCCATTGTCCTTGGATTGTTCGTTTTAGATTAATTCGCTTCTCACTTACTTTACATTAAAATGAGCTTTTCAATGCATACAGAAGTCATTGACCTCTTGGTTACAAACAGGGAGAAAAGTTGATGACGGCTCACAAAATTTATAAGCCTTTTTATTTTGGAATTATTTAGCCATAAAATCTTGTATGAAATAATTTAGTCATAAAATAAATTATTGCATAAATGTAATGAGAGATGTATCCTCTCTATAAATTTCAGTTATGGAATTCTCGTTCTTGAAAGAATTTCTCATATCGATATACAATAACACATTCAAATTCTTGCATTTTAATTTCAACTGGTATTATGACCACCTCTTTATAGCGGCACATCTCACTATTTTATAAAGTTTTCTTACAACTGACTTTGTGGGTGTACTGTGTTTGTATATATATTGTAATGTTCCGTAAGCTTGGAACACTTGTCCTTTTGACGGGCAATGGCTGACCTTGTTTGTAAGAGCACTTTAGGAATTTATGGGTGTCCTGTGTTTGTAGATATATTGTAATTTTCCGTAAGCCTGGAACACTTGTCCTTTGGACGGGCAACGGCTGACCTTGATTGTAAGAGCACTTTGCCACTTTGAATTTTGTTTTTTTACGATCCCACATCCATGACCAGTGACGACATGGATGAGGCGTTGTTCCACGTTGATCAATAATTAGTGGCCGTCTTGAACTTTAAATACTAAGCTCATTGCTGAAGACCTCAATGTGACTTCAAGATGAAAAACAACAATAAAGGCGTTGTTTTAATGCTTGTTTTCACTATTTATTACCCTTTCTAGTGAACATTTACGCCAAACTCATTCATTGTTAACTTAATCCAAAAATGATCAAATGCACCTAAAGTATGTGGTAAGCATGTTCTATGCATAAAAAAACACTCTTCTTTAACTTAAAACTGAAAGGTGTTGATTAAAAACATTACGTATGGTTGTACCCTTTTGTATCTGAAAAATTGTCAAATATGAGCCGTAAAATCTGATACAGAATATATGAAATGTACCAAAATAAGACTTGAAAATGCTCAATGTATTTTATAACACTGTGCACAAAGGTTGCGATCTAATGAAGGAAGCTGCAAGATGAGTTCATTTCCAAAAGTCTGGATAGACAGATAGGCAGGAAGACTGAATATTTCATATCCCCAAAACTTCATTTTCGGAATAGGATTATGTTTAAATTATGAAGCACGCATTTCTTTGAATTGTCATACGTATTACCTGGATATAGAGCCCGACTTATCATTCCTGGGAATATCATGATGAATAATGGCAGTATTTTCAGATATCCAGCCAGAATAGATCCTCCTTTGGCATGCTGTAAAGATTTTGCTGCAAGTGCTCTCTGTACAATTACCTTAATTAACAAAGCATTCATAAGTACTATTATTTTATAGTTATCCCCCAAAAGATATGGGGGTGTCTTTATGTACTTTATCAAAATAAAACCTAGGAAATACAACTGGAAATTAATTGAAACAAAATTAAATTAACTAAATGAACAATATGAATAGCAAAACGAACGTGAGTAAAGCGCTGAAGATTCAAAAGAACAAAAATGTCCAGAACAAGCACAAAAGACAACAAGCACACAAATTCATTCAATACCCATTAGTCTTTCGGGCGCTAGGGTATGGTTCATCCAATGACACCAATACTAGATCTTGTACTTTGATGTCTACTGTAATATACTATGAAGTTTTATAATTACATATTACTTCTGTTGTGTTTTCAAAAACATATTACACGTATTGTGTATTTTCTTTGAAGCATTTGTATTTATTAATTAGTAACATAGTAATATAATTTTAACTTGATTGAGAACGAGATATAGGAGTGTGGTCAATTAGTAAGATACGTTGAAAAATACAGAATCACAAAAAGCACCCTTTGCCACCTGTAATTGTCTTTCAAACCTTAATTGAAAGAAAAGTTTCGTGCAAGTGAATAAACAAGTTGCGGGTGACACATTGCGATACCAGTTGTTTATGGCCAAACCCAGCGAGAACTTCTTTACCTGGTCACAGCACCAGTACCAAAGACATCCGATTGAAGATTGTAGAATCAGTCCAGGCCATGGATTATCTCCTGTTGCTGCGTCTCGAAATATATGAAACGAATCTTCTCGTGGATATCCACATGTACTATTGACCATTCGCACTGCTGGAATAGCATTCATATAACGTACTTCTAACTCAGAATATCCCCCAATCTTGTAAAAACCTATAATATCCATAACATTTTAGTTGAAGATATTATATATTTTACGAAAAGATATGGACTAATATATCCTTATTATTTCTAAAATTGTAAAAGCCCTAACTAGTTTTACCCTCTTACCTGTTTTTTTCTGAAACAATATGTGTAAAAGCTGATAAAAAGCAAATAAACTAAATAGATCTAAATCAAATAAAAA
>MJUU01030510.1:0-14591 GCA_002080025.1 Modiolus philippinarum
GGTGCGGGATTGTCAACAAACATCAATTAAACGGGCAAAGTGCTCTTATAATCACTGTCATCCTTTGCCCGACAAAAGCACTAGTGTCTTAAGCTAGTGGACAACTACAAGATATAGACAAACATAGGGCACTCATCAAGTCGAATGTAAGAAAACTTGGCGTTATAAAATCGTGAGATGTGGGCACTTAAAACAGGTGGCCTGGACTACATTTCGAAAATTACAAAAATAATTGCCAAAATTTGAAAGTATCAATAGTATATCCATATGAGAAATTCTCTCACGCACAAGTACACCATAACTGAAAAATATAGAGAGCATACATCTCTCGCACGGGGAATCGTTTTACGGACTCCACACTGCAGGAGAGACAAACTCTAATCGTAAATGGTGAATAAAAGGATATGGAGTAAATGCACATGAGACAAAGTCTCTACAAAAACATGGTAAAAAACAAGCAAAGGAACAACGCTTTTATTGTTGTTCTTCATCTTGAAGTCACCATGAGGCCTTCAACAATGAGCTTTGCTCATACCTCATAGTAAGTTCAAGACGGCCCCTAGCACCGGTTTAAGCGGAATTCTTTGCTAATTGTCGAGCAACGCTACATCCATGTCTTTCTTGGTCATGGGTGACAGACAGGAAAAGTAATTTACGTACTGGACGGATACAATACGTAAATTACGTGGCTGACGAATCACTGATCGGTCCAATCCGTAATTGACTGATTGATAGCCTCGTGTCATCATTGACAGATATGACGTGTCAGTGTCCCAGATGAAAGTGGACATTTTCAGCTAGATTCCAGTCTTCCCCGATTTGACTACCGATTCTGACATTTTCCTAGATAGAATTACTTACAGTGTGACGGCTGCTGTTAACAGAGCAGGACATGCTTCCTTCCGGAGCACCTAATGCCACTCTCAATTTCACTGGAGTTCACAATGTGGATATGTGTTTTGAATGTTGTAATTTCTGTTTCTGTGCTTTGTATCTGTTTTCTGTGTCTAACGTCATTGTTTTCTCTGTCTTCGTTTTGGCCATGTCTTTGGACTTCGATTTTTGTTAATTCCACTCTTTTGTTCCTTCAGTATTCTATTGCCGTTGCTTGCAAGTTAAAACATTTTACGAAATAATGGTTTCGTTTCATTGCAAAAAAATATTATAGAATAATAGGTTATAAACAAAAAATATTTTGACAACGTAGACATGTTAAACCCTCACGTTAAGTAAATGCTATATTTATATGGTATATTGGTATATCTGTTTGTACCTAGATGGGAGTAAAACTACAGACCTGAACACGGATCTGAAATGACCTGAAAATATCTTAACATGTTGATTGAAAACCACAACTTTTTATTTCTTGACAGTTTTTTTTTTTTTATTTCTGTCAAATGATTCAGAGTTTACTTGATTTGATGCCAAAAACAAAAAACAACCCCCCCAAAAAAAAACAAAACAAAACAAAAACTTATATGAACGGACAAGTGATAACTCCGATTGCAATTGATAATTCATTATGGCTACTTAACTATCATTTTGGCAACCAAGTAATATAATTTGAATTTGCTCATTTTCCCAAATAAATATATACGAATACGTGATTGGCTGATTGGTACAACGCGTATTTGATCGATAAAATCAGTTAAATATATATACACCCGTTTCAATCAGTAATATATGTATACATCTGTCATTCATGAATCTGTCATCAATCATCGACAAATTAGTCATCAATTAATCAAAAGTCCGTCACCGGTCAGTCAACAATCCGTGAAACAGTAACGGCTACTGATGCAAGGAGTGTACTCTATATGGCAATAATGTGACATATAAAGCTGTTACGTATAAGGGTTCAACTAAAGTAAGTATCTCATATTGAACTTGCTTTACAACATCATTAAAATTTTATTTCTATCCAAGAATGATCATTAAAATGTATATAATTACCATGTTGCATTTCAGATGTGAAAATCTAAGGTGCTTATTAGTAGACGTAAATTTACATTTTTAAGCCAGTTTGAAATTTTATGAAAAAAACAAACGTAAGTTACTCATGTTGTACATACAAGTAGTCCATGTAAAATATGGCAATATCAATTTTTAAAAAACAAAATTTTGATCACTTCTGTGATGATATTTGTTAATGCAAAATTCGTTTACGCCTTTAACCCTGATCAAGTAATTGAGAACTGAACCGTCAGTCTTAAAACGAACAATCCAGGGATAACGGCAAATACACCACATGAGTACGGTACAGAAAAGAGAATGAAAGCACGTACACAGATGAACAACTAGGACCGAAAAATCATGGCTAAGTTCAGGTGCAGCGGTAGAGCATTTGGTGGATCCAAGGAGGTACGAGGGTTGGAAACCCCTTTTTTTGGACAATCATGTATTTTTAATGAATTTCCTGATGTTTTAATAAGAAATACCCTAAAGATTTCTGTAATTTCTGATTGACCCCCCCCCCCTTTCGAATTGCCTGGATCCGCACCTGGTTTTCATTTCAGGTATAAATTGTGTACAGATTTTCTTGCTTAGCTGTAAAATATACGAAAAAGTCTACTGTGCAATAATCTTGTCCACTGCGCAACATATCCGAAGAGTAATCGGGGCCGTTGCTCAGTGGACATAATGATTCATTTAGCTTTCGTATGCGATTAAAACTTGTCGCGCTGCTTTTTATTTAATATTCTTATTTCAGCAAGCCAGCAACAAACATATAAAGGGATATGGGGTACATGGGACAAAATACCTATAAATACACGGTAAAATTAAGCAAATGGAACAACGCTTTCATTGTTGTTCTTCATCTTAACGTCACCATGAGGCCTTCAACAAAGAGCAAACACTCCTACTTTATAATAAGTCCAAGACGGCCCCTAGCATGAAAAAAGTTCTTGAAATTAATGCAAATAAAATGTGTAGTAGATATGCAACAGTGTTCCCAATACACAATGGATTTGTCCACTACGCAACAGCCTTGTCGCTTTGCGAATGAAGCTGTTGTGTGTAGTGGACATAATTTACATATTTCTTCTGAGACATATATCCTAGTAGAATAATTAAACAATTACCGTTCAAAACATAACGTCGTTTTATAATTTTCATTATCTAATGATGGTCACCCTTGCAAATATTGACCGTGGCGAAGTGGACATTGTAGGTGTTTCCTGTTATCTTTTTTATTCCATCAATTTCTATCAATGATAACGTTTGTGTTTTGTCGTTTATTTGCTGTTTATAAAATGTGTAGTATCTCACCCATCGTTTTTATTGGATCCGTGTCGTCCATCTTTGTGTGTGTGTGCGTCTTTATTTGTCTTTTTCTATACCGTACTCTAGTTGTGTCTGTTTCTTTGTTGTTTCCGGTGTTGCCATTGTCCTTGGATTGTTCGATTTGGATTGACGGTTCGGTTCTCATTTACTATATAGATAGGAGAGTAGATGACTTACTTTCCTAGTGCGATTTAAATAAAAGAACAATCGCTTAGTTGGCCAGTTGTTGTTTTGTTGCAAAGTGGACGCCCATTCAAAACTGGTTTGTGTAAAATTTGTTACATTTACTTCCAATATATGAATTCTTTTGTAATTTATTGGAATGCATTTTCTAAAAGATAACAATTAAAAAAAAGCAAACAATGTCAAGCAAATATAGAAAAATGGATATTTTCAGATATTTTAAAATGTGGACAAACGCTTTTATGTGACACTTTACTCTGAACAATTCAGAGATTCCTTGTAAAAAAACAAATAAAATATTATTACAATTAGTTCGTACAATTTCCATTTATCGACGGTGATTAAAAAATAAAATCACTGGTCACAAATGTTGAATTTTTTAAGATGCCCCAAATATAATTGAAAAGTCGGTGACACCGAACCATCATGCTAAACTTGACAAAGAATAAAAGGACAATGCATTTTTGTTTTATTTTATTTATTTACTTTTTTTTTTGAAAATTATACTTCAACATTTTTTTAAGGACTTTCTTATGCAGTGAATATTTGAAAGGTAAGATTTAGCTCAGTCTTTAAAATGACCATCTTATCTTTTGAAGGAGTTGACATTGTAAAGTACAAATAACAGGAATTTCAGTATTAATTGTGTTAAAAAAAGGATTTTTAGGCTTTGGTTAAACTCAAAGCAATTTTATTTAAGCATGCCAGCCATATCATTATATTTTTTTACAATTTTGCTAAACATGTATATCACATAAAGTTTACAATAAAAAGTAGTTGAAAAGTAGGTTTTTTGTCTGAAGTTCAGACTTACAACAATTTCAAATTTTAAGAATTATATTTCAGGTGTTCTTTTGAAGGTTTTTAAATTTTGTAGTTTATGATAACAGATTTTTGATTTATGGCATACCAAAAATCAACTAAAATCAAGAATTTTGATATCTCGTCTAGATAATACAATTCCTCATGAACAACTGAAATCACGGCTGAAAGATCTAATTTAATTCACAGATGTTTCTCCCGCAAGAACGGCGAACGAAGAAATAAGTACATTGATATAGACAGAGAACAAGCATACTAAGTGAAATACGACTCAGAATCACAGAAAAAATATACAGAGGAAGAAGTGATTAAAATTTTACCGTTTCTGATCGACAATATATTTGTCCAGTTTGGAGGACTTGAAAAATGATTTGATATCATTTATAAATTTATATTTTTTCTAAATAAATATATTTCCTATGTCAAATAACTTGTCTAAGATGACTTTATAAATAACAAATGAAATAATTACGAGTAACGTTTTTTTTTTTTTTTTTTCGTCTGGTTCAAATTTTCTGATATTTTTTTATAAACAGCAATTTAAATCAATACATGGTTAATACCCCTTCACATACACTTATGTTTCTTACGAATCCTTACGAATGATCAATTCGTAATCGTTCGCGTGCATCCGTATCTTTCTCACTGACATTCGTAAATAACTAGTAGACATTCGCATATAGATGTGGTCAAGGTTTGAAAATTGTGATAACATGTCGGCAACAAGGATAGTACGTTGCTCTATCTATATTTAATACAATTCGACAAATTTATTGTCCATCGAAAATTCCAGGAGTTTACTCCGATAAACCGTGTAACTTGTATTTTGTGGCAGTCTAACCAAGAGAAAGCAGAAAAATTAAAATCATGAAATATTATTATAAACCCGCCTTAGGTAGCAGATGACAGTTTTTTGCAGCGAAAAATGATACAATTTGCCGCAGTCGGGTCCGAAATTTTTTAAACAGTGATTTAAACAAGTATGTTAAAAACGAAAATAAAATGGTATAGTTGGCCACGATTAAAAGATAAAAAACACAAAATGTACAAATTAAAAAACACATAAAAATGACAAAAATGGAAAGAGAGGG
The DNA here is from genome assembly GCA_002080025.1 of Modiolus philippinarum. Classification (NCBI taxonomy): domain Eukaryota; kingdom Metazoa; phylum Mollusca; class Bivalvia; order Mytilida; family Modiolidae; genus Modiolus; species Modiolus philippinarum. The sequence continues at coordinate 5,382 of MJUU01030510.1, forward strand.
AGGGAAGACTGCCCAACGTTTCGGCCTATATGGCCTTCGACTAGGGGACTACCGGGCTAAATACGGAGAAAAAGATGGATATGACGAGAGAAGGCAGACCTGATGGCGTGTCACAGAAATTACCCGTAAAAATCGTGTCAAATCTTGAACTTTAATCAAAAACGACAGATAAAACATTAGTTATCTGTACTATGGAAATATTAAACTTCAATACATAAATAATTTTATAAAATAGACTGCTTCTTAACATTCATGCCAAAGGGTCGAGCAGTTCCAAGAAAATGGATGATTTTTTTGTTCAAGGAACTGTCGTTGTTTTTCACCTGCACTAGTTTGTATAAGGACAGTTACATGCATGTCCAGTATGCTGTGGTTAGCTCGCCGAAAATGTTCACCTACTGGGCAGTCCTTACCATTGGTGACGCTCTGTTTATGTTCGACAAAGCGATCACCCAATCTCCGGCAAGTCTCACCCACATAGGTCATGTTACAGCGTTTACAGCCTACAGCATACACTACGTTTTCAGTAGTACACGTGAAACCATTTTTTAGTTTGAAAACGTTAGCCGGCCCTACTACTTCATCGGTTTCCCAAGTAAAAGGACATGTCGAACAGCGAGATCGCTTACATTGTCTAGTGCCCTTATATTTACAGGGAGTTTGAGGAGTAGCACTCTTGAAAGAACTAGTAACAAGGTGCTGTTTCAAACTCTTCCCTTTTCTGAAGGCTGCAATGGGAGTTTCCCAGCCAAGAACGTCACGTTTCTATATGCTGCCCAAAATACATATATTGGGGAATTCTGGTAGACCTATAGTTTCAGCTTGTAGCTGTCCTACCGAAAACATTTCTAGTTTTCTACATGTTGTATTTTTACAATTGTGGAGAATCTACCTACATACATTAAGGACACTACACATGCTCTCAATATTTTTGAGTTTTTTCAGCCAGAAAATGCTGACGTCAAACTATTCACTATGGATGTCACTGCCCTCCACACTAGCATCCCCACAATGATGCTATGGTAGCTTTATGACACTTTTTAGACAGAAGACCCAATCCTTATGTAAAGACAGACATTATCCTTAGGCTTGCTGAACTTGTCTTGACCCTCAACACTTTTCAATTTGATGGGGAATATTATAGTCCGGTGGTGTTGCGATGGGAACCAAAATGGGTCCAAGCTTTGCTTGTTTATTTGTTGGCTCCCTCGAGGAAAAAATGTTCTCCGAATATATAGGACCTGTCCCCGAACTTTATAAAAGATACATTGATGATGTTTTTTGGGGTGTCCTCTGACAGTGAAAATGAACTTAAGTCTTTCATTGACTATGTTTCCTCGTACCATCCGGCCATCAAATACACTTTTAATATTACCAAAGATAGTCTCTCTTTCCTCGACATTGACTGTACCATAAAGGATGGGCAAATGTCCACCTCAGTGTTTTATAAACCGACAGACGCCCACTGTTATCTAAATTATGGGTCCTGTCACCCAAAGTCATGCAAGGATGCCATTCCAAAGTCCCAATTATTGCGACTTCGTCGTATCTGTAGTGACGAGCAGGACTTCAGGACTCAATGTAACAGAATGAAATCCTTTTTTGTTAAGAGAGGCTACCCCAGCAAAGTTTTGGATCGAGCTATGAATTCAGTTTCCCGAGTGACCAGATCCGAGGCTATGGAGACGAGGGTGAGAAATACCGACGACCGGGTTCCGTTGGTCCTGACATACCACCCTCACAACGAAGCTATCAAAAACATTTTGATACGCAACTTCAAATTTATAGTTCTCGAGGACGAGCATATGTCGGCAGTTTTCCAGGATTCGCCTCCCATTGCAGCCTTCAGAAAAGGGAAGAGTTTAAAACAGCACTTTGTTACTAGTTCTTTCAAGAGTGCTACTCCTCAAACTCCTTGTAAATATTAGGGCACTAGTCAATGTAAGCGATCTCGCTGCTCGACTTGTCCTTTTACTTGGGAAACCGATGAAGTAGTAGGGCCGGCTAACGTTTTCAAACTAAAAATGGTTTCACGTGTACTACTGAAAACGTAGTGTATGCTGTAGGCTGTAAACGTTGTAACATGATCTATGTGGATGAGACTTGCCGAAGATCGGGTGATCGCTTTGTCGAAAATAAACAGAGCGTCACCAATGGTAAGGATTGCCCAGTAGGTGAACATTTTCGGCGAGCTAACCACAGCATACTGGACATGCATGTAACTGTCCTTATACAAACTAGTGCAGGTGAAAAACAACGACAGTTCCTTGAACAAAAAATCATCCATTTTCTTGGAACTGCTCGACCCTTTGGCATGAATGTTAAGAAGCAGTCTATTTTATAAAATTATTTATGTATTGAAGTTTAATATTTGCATAGTACAGATAACTAATGTTTTATCTGTCGTTTTTGATTAAGTTCAAGATTTGGCACGATTTTTACAGGTAATTTCTGTGACACGCCATCAGGTCTGCATTCTCTCGTCATATCCATCTTTTTCTCCGTATTTAACCCGGTAGTTCCCTAGTCGAAGGCCATATAGGCCGAAACGTTGGGCAGTCTTCCCTCCATCTCTTTCTATTTTTGTCATTTTTATGTGTTTTTTAATTTGTACATTTTGTGTTTTTTATCTTTTAATCGTGGCCAACTATACCATTTTATTTTGTTTCATAGTTAATTTGTGGCCATCGCACAACATATTTATATTTTAATATTAAAAACGAATGCATTTAAATCTATTAACAAGGAAGATCTTCATATCTGAAGATTTTAAAAGCTGATCATTTCACTCCTTTTTTTCCTGTACACATTATAAAACAGTAGGGGATGGTAGACAAGGTACAAAAATACATGTATTTTGGAGCATTTCGACATCCCAATGCATGTGTCCTGCAAATGATAGCCAATAGTCCTGGTAAAATTTCATAAGAACTATGCTCCTAGACCAAAACTACCAACAACAACAGGGGTCCCTTTCATGAAGTTTTTATAGTAATTTTTGTTCGAAGTCGGGCTGGCATGTTTACATTTTTTCTCAAGCGGCACAATTATTAACCCCTACCTTGACCTTCATAAAAGCCTCTAAACATTACTTATTGTAAATCAAAATGGACAGACAGTAAGTCACTTTCAAATATTTATTTAGAATTTTTAGTCAATTTAGTTATCCTCTCACAACATCCAATCAAACTCCCTTCATTTTGATTATTTTATAATTTGGGGGTGGGGAATTAGAAATTGTGACCGAAACTGTATACTGCTACCTTAGTCATCATGGTGTTTGTCTTTCCGTTCGTTCGTTCGTCCGTCCGTCCGTCCACCATTGGTTACTTTCTTTGTGGCGACATCTCCCCCAGACCACTTGATGAAATTCATTGAAACTTTCACAGAATTTTAGTACATATTGCCATTATAATCCATCTATTTAAAAATTTGAAATGATCTTTGTTGTTTACGGGAGCGGGGTATATATTTATGATCTATGCTCAAGTGTTTCTAGTTTCATTTTAAATTTTAATTTAGTTTTTTTACTAATCATGCTTTTATTTTACCTTAAGTTATGTTATTTGTAATACTTGATTCTGGATACATTATGGAAATTTCAAACCAAAAATCACTGAACATGGTGTAAAATGTTTATTGTGATCAGTGATAGCATTTTTTGATAAATAATATATGTAACTGTATAAATAAATAATTTTCTGTTTTTGTTTTCCGTTAATCTAAAAAGCCTTTTTATCAAAACTGTAAACATTCACTCTACATACTACAGTTCTCGCTTGTAGAATATCCTTTATATTAATTATCTGGATGTCAGGATAACATCCAGATAAAACATTTAAAATATGAAATGTTAGTTTCAAACTTACAAATAATACAATTCAAATGCCGATATTAAATTTAACCTAGAAATATAATATACATTTGTACTTTCAATTACTATTTTCTTTTTTTAACATAAAAAGTGTATTTTAAAAATTATAAATGCAGGTTCTTACTAGGAAAAAGGACACTTGCCACATGACCTGACATATATCAATTTTCCACATCACTATCATCCTTCAGTCGCCGATATGGCGACATGTAGATTACTGATTAAATTAAGTTTTGACGTGTATCTTTTTTTTTTGTAGAAATGTTATTGTTTTATTATTTTTTTGTTGTTTTGATAATGACTCGGATTAAGTTGAAATATAAACAATATTTATACTCGTGCTATTCACATTGTTCGAAATGAAAGTCTCTATATATAGTCTGAAAAAAACTACCAACTAGAAAACTTGATGGATACATGACAATGCAGCATAAAAAATTATTCATATAATATGAAAAAGAAAGGAAATGGGGTAAATGTCAAGGAGACAACATCCCATATCCAGGTTAAAACGACCCAAAACAAAGCATAAGTCCAGAAGATTTGTCTTAGTTAATTTAACTGTAAGATTTTTAACTTTCAAACTTGTATGTAAAAATATTTGACATTCTTTGTACACTGCTAGTTGTAAAGATACATTATGAAATTTACCTGTGTGAAAAAAAGGGTTTTGATATTCAATTAGCATCTTGCGGGTATTGTTGAGATATGTAATCATCAAGCGCAATAATATAAAAGTGTGTTTAAGACACTGAAGAAAGTCATTTGTGGACTGAGAATTGTTTAACTTTATTTTTAACAACATTTATATATTTATAGATATTGTTACTTACATACATATAATAGGTTATAGCAGTTGTTGAACAACACAAAACTAAAGAGTATCTCCCTCATGCAAAGATCTGTCCTTAGCTGATTTTTCCTTTACATTTTGATCATATTGGTTTTTTTGTTCTCTATCAGTTTTTCAACATCTTTGAGTTTATGGTCTTCCAAACGTTTAGATTTTATCTGCACTGAAGAGACATAAGTTGTCGAAATGCGCATATGCAGAATTTAAATTTACAGTAACTTTTGTATTTAGTCATCCGTAATGTTTGAATTTAGTACAGGACAGTTTTCACCTTCTCCAAAGGAACATTTGGGTTGTCTGTAATATGAAGTGCAGGGTGTCTGTTTCGAAGCGAATGATTGTCCAGCAATGCGAATTCATTTCATTTATAAAGGTAAAAACAGAGAGTCTTGTCAAAATTATTACTGCACGGAATCAAGGTATCATCATAGTTTATAAAACTGTAAAGATATTTAAAATATACGCTGTAGATGTTGCAAAAACTCGAGTCCAACTTAATCGGTGCAAAAACAGACAGCATCACTACATTTTGTAATTCTCCACCTGTAGTTTGTAAACAAAAGCTTATTGCTACAAAATTTTGATTGAAAACCTTTTGTATTTACAAGCAAACCTGGTTTCTACAAGTTTTTTAATCGAATAAACTTCCAACAAAGTTCAAGTTGCAAATATCAGACGTTAACTTCATGGGCCTCATTGGGTGTGGGCTCTCGTTTGAAAGATAGATTGTTTGCAATTAAAAGGCAGTTTTTACGTCTACAACGATACAAATGTTCGTTCTTTACACAAAACGTATACAAAATTAATCGAAAGAAGATAAAAGGAAACACCTATACTTTGGCCGAAAATTGCAATCTCAGGCCGTCATTCACTGCACATGAAAAACACAAACGAAAGACAAACGATAAACGTAAGCATGAAAAGTAACTCGGGATAGCCTGACTTTTTTACTATTTGTTCAAACAATATTTGAAATATATTTTTTAAACAATAGCTTTGAAGCTTTAATTGAGGTATCAAATGATAGGAGGTAACCCGAAACGTGAAATGCGGTAAAATCATAAGCTCTTTGTAGACGAAAGATACTGCAGTATGATATACAAGTTAACACAGTCTCTGCGAGACAAAAACTAAAACAAAGATTACAAACGGCATTAGGATTTACATCAGCATTTGTCATACATGCAACGGCTTTCAAGTTATCACTCAAAACATTAACTAACCCCTTTCCATTTTAACACCACAGCAACGAAAGGGCTTTTTGGCTCAATTGGTTTCATCTTGGTCTTGTGTTCGTTTACATGTTTTACCCAAGGGTGATCTCGGACCCTTCAATATTTTTAAAATTTTGTCAGAATGCTACCCACCATATAAATATATTCAATTGGCACTTCAAAACTTTAAAGTGTATATTATTTAGAAAGTGTCAGCGTAAACTGTTGCCATCACTTATCGTTCGTCCATCGTCCGTTAGCTTTTAACCTTTTCATCGTCTCATCTTAAACCACTAAAGCAAATGTAACCAGACTTTTCAGGAACTTTAATTCTCTCATCTGAAACCAAGAACGCAATCTTTACAGGAGTAAAGTCTTGAAGGTCCTTTACAATGATTGCTCATTTTATTATTTCCTGACAAAAAAAACAAGACCGCCAGCGCGGAACATAATATAACTTTGAACCTTATTGGAAAATCACATTTTCATCTCCTCCTCTGAAACTAGTGAAGCAAATTTAACTTAACTGTATTGGATATGTATGGAAGATGGAGTTTCATTACAAAGGATATTTATGTCATTTGGATCTGACAAATAATATGGATGCCTTTACACTGTTCATAACTTATACGCAATCTACGAAGTCATGTCGTTTTATCAATATTCGTCCAATTTATTTTTTTTTTAGATGCGGGAAAATTTTACTGTAACTAAGTTGATTAATAGGAAGCGAAGCTTCCATATATTTTGGAAACTGCAATTTTGTTCCAAATACTATGAGTTGAAAAAATCCCTGCGTCGAGAGTTATCGTTCTTGGAAATATACGCAAATGGACACATCAATCTTTCAGAGAAGATTTCTAGAATATGTGTAAAAAATAAAGCATATGAATACGTTGCTTGATGGCCATTCAAACATGTTGATGGTAAAATCGAAATGAAAAAAACAGAATAAAAACAGTTTTACTGGGAATTCTGGTACGAAACTATAGACATATAAATCCATTCGGAATTCCACTGCATCGAAAAGGGTCATGATAATAACCGAGAAATTACGAATGAATATATGCAACCATGACAACGATAAAGCGGATCAATATCGTTACGCAAGAATTTTGAGTATATTTGTTTTTATCCTGCAATGGTGGTATTTACTAGACGAATACGACCCTACAAATATTTTTTTTCGTATTTGTAGGGTAGACTGGTAACCGGTCCGCGATTTCGAACGAAGAAAAGATAAGCGACTGGTTTGAAAGCCTCGAATACTCTGACGTCACAGTGTAAATTCTCTTATGACGTCAGAGATTATACCAAAATAGCCGAAGTTGTTTACTGTCTTCGTGGTCCCGCTTCACAAGGAAAATGTATTTTTAAATAGGATTTAAATGATTGCAGGATTAAAAACAACTATACGTTCATTGTCGGAAATATAAAATTTATTTGTACTCGCTACGAAACAGGCGAGAAATGCTCGGTAAACCTCGCATTTCTACCTGTTTCTAAAGCTCGTCAAATAAATTTTATATTTTCCGACAATGTACATATATTGTATATATACGCTAAATAACATCTTATACACAGTCATGCAGTATAGAAAAGACGCCAGGGAAGGTTTTGTCAGCAAACTAAATGCAGCTATGTAGTTACTTCGCGACGGTTGTTTTCACTGCTTAAATAAAGATTGCATGATCGACATTGCGACGACAAGTTGCTATTGTAGACGTGCATCCATTGCTCATAGCATACGTTCAGGACTGGCATTTATTCATCGAACGTATCCATACAATCCATTTACAGGGAATCCAATCAAAATATGAAGTCTTACCTTGATGCAGAGCGTTGACAATGCTCACTCCTTTGTCCCAAATTTTGACTCCTGCTTGGGGACTGCATCTTGTTATATACTGACGTATATTTGACCAAAAACTTTCCAAATAAAATGGCATTATGCTTTTCAACAACATAATGATCAAATGACTGAGAAAATTCGTCAAAACAACAAGCGTCTGCTACCCCGGAAATATACTTCCAGCCATCCAGGATCGATAACTGCAATAATCAAAGGGCTTGAAGTACTGTGACTGGGAGTTGCGTCAGGATGTAGCATGTTGGAGTCATATGAACAAAGTGTCACGACAAGAAGATGATTTTTTAATGGAACTTGACTTCATTCCATTATAGAAAGCCTATTTTTTAATGATTATATGGTCATTTTTATTTATTTATTTATTTTATTTTATTTTATTTATTTTCAATTTTATTTTATCGATATAGATAAAATATTTGAAATTGAATTAATCAATAAAATACCAATAAATATTTTTTTTATTTATGGCAGGAATGTCAGGGCAAGTGCATTATTTAAGTTCTAAAATTTGAGAATTGGAAGCAGTGTAGAAATATGTGTTATTCTCTGCATATAGGGACCAACCATTTAACCTGAAAAGGGGGGCTATGTTTTTTTTTTTCGAAAAAAATATTCTGAAGCTGATTTTATGTGAAAAAAATATTTTGGCTGCAAAAGAGATGAAAAAAAAATATTCTGAACGGGGCTTTCTGCCCAAAAAAATAATGCTTATTTTCAAAAAAAATATTTTGTTTATACCAGAGACATATAATTAATATTATATGTCTCTGTTTATACTAGTTATAAAAATAAATAAATTTTCTGTCCAGAAAAAAAACCATAACCCCCTCCCCCCTTCAAGTTGAATGGTCGGTCCCTTAGAAGCTTTATCTATCTGATATAAACTAATAATACAAGTAACTGCTGGGAGAGGTTACTCAGTAGGGAAGAGTGGGGACGGGTATTGTTACACCGTCTAAATCATGGACAAAAACAGAGGATCCCACAATTCCAGATGTGCATTTAGGTACAAACTAACAAATAAAATGGGTAGCCTTTTTATGCATCCTATCCCATGTTCAGTGTAGTGTCAAGGAATTAAGTCAGTATTATAAGAGCGGTGATAGCAAAAAATTGCATAAAATAAAATACAAAAAATGAATAAATAAACATTACCCCCCCAAAAAAAAAACAAAAACAAAAACAAAAACAAAAAAAACACTTTAATGATATAAGCTTAGTTTAAGTTATTATCATTATTTCGTAACAAGCCCTTGTGTTCAGTGCAGAGGAAATTAAAACCTTGTGAATCCAACAATGCGAAAGATGTATGAAAGCTGATAGACATGAAGTTAAGTATCATAGCAGTGTAATTTTTGCCTGGGAATCATATTTGTCATATTATATAAACAAACTCTTT
>MJUU01030510.1:25124-54989 GCA_002080025.1 Modiolus philippinarum
GTTACGATAACTTTGATTTATTTCCCATTTTGCAATATTTTGAAATTTTTCGTCAAAAATTTCTCAGCTTTTGTATTTTAGAATTGAATGCAATATTTTGTAGTTTTATTGGAGTGTAAAGGCGTGGACCGTAGCGCGGTAGCGCTTCATGTGAAAAATGTGCTATACGGTGCTATACAGAATGAATGTAATTATTTGAAATTTGGTCTGAAAATATGGAATATTTATAGTAGAACTAATTAAATATCGTGAATATCAATAAAAATGTCACGAGTGCCGAACAACGCAGAAGGATTAAACAAGTTGCGGAACTTTGTTCCGCAACGAGTTTAATCCACTTTTTTGATCGATACGAGTGACATTTTTATTGATATTCATGATAGCCGATTAGTTATACTTTTTATTATATAGATTTTCTACTCAAAAACTGAGATTTTAGTTGCGGATTATTTTTTTCATTTCAATATGCCAGTTGTTTACTTGACGACTACATTGAAGAGATATTGTGACGTCGCTTCATTAAAACGACATCCAGTGACTAGAAATCCTTTATTTTCATCGATGACAATATGACATTTATTTAACTGAGAAAACTCTATAAATCACCGCTATCTATATATGAAAATGACTTTTTCTTTGAAAATTGTCCCAATCTATAGTGCCTTTTTTCAAAATACAGCTATATTTTCACAATGTAAGTATGTACTAGTATGCATGTTTGTATGGATGTTTGAATGTATGTCGGTATGCATGTATATATTCTGCTGAAGTGAGATATCCAGGTAAATCCTGCAATTAGATTGGTTAGCTTGACAGGGGATATGGGACCGTATCCCCGTGGTAGTAAAATCACAAATTTAAAACGCCTTTAATTTAAACTTGTAGCACTTAAAGCAGAATATAAAAGTTATTCGGGCTTCACATGGGATACGGGTTTTTATTCCTTGTCTGTGCCCAATATCCCCTTCGCCTGACGGCCCAGGGAATATAAAACACAGACAGGGAATATGAACCCGTATCCCCTGTGAAGATTCCCGAATAACATACAATATTTATGCATGTATGTCAGTATGTATGTCAGTGTGTATGTATATGTGTGTATGTATGTATGTCATTTCGTATGTATGCCAGTGAAAATTGGTATGTCGGTTTGTATGTAATTATGTATGTGTGTATGTATGTTCAGGATGCATGTCTGTTATGTTAAAATTATTTGTGCAGGAGTTTTCAAGGAATATACGTACATTGAAATTATTGGCAGATCTTTGAGAGTTGTTTCCTTTATAATGAATTATGTGCATCTTATTTTCATGAATAAACCTAAAATGGGCAAAGTTTCTTTAAATGTATCATTTAGAGAATGTGTATTATTAAGTTTTCATTTCCTTTATTCAATTTTTAAGTTCCATTCCTGTATTTAAATAAGATGTGTATGATAATATTTCAGATACAGATGTTGCCTAAATAGGATGCTTTTGGTGCACAAGGAGTGGGGATGTACTTAGTATGTAAAGTTGGGAAAACACTCTTTACATTTTCAACTTATTGTAAGGTTGAGAAATATGGTTCATTCAATTTCAGTACAAAACTTGTAATTATTGTTTACAAAGTAAGGTTGAAATTGAAGTTTTCTCGTTCGATGCAAATAAGTGTGAAGCCTCTAATTAAGGTTGAAATTCACATTTTTTCAATCAAACCTCTTTGCCAATCTTGCAAAAGCAATTATTTTGCATTTTCCATCAGACAAAAAGAGAAATTGATACCCCTCGGAACAAAATTTTCAATACCCCACGACCCCTGAGTCAAATTTTGGCTATTGCCATTTTCAAACATTCGAAATACCTGGACATAATATCTGAATATTTCTTTAAAAAAATATTCTTAGAGGATGTCAATTCGTATTGTTTTGAATAATTATGACAAGTAGTGTAAACTAACGGTAACCTGCTTTGGACTAAATGGTAATCCACGATGTTTACAAATAATGGATGGGGTTTGATGAAAGGCTTAATTGAATACCGCAAAAGTTTGGCAAATAACACCAATTAATTTTCCATAGGCTCAAATAGTAACATTTTGAGTAATTCCACCCATTTCTATATTTCGTTGGTATATTCCACACCCTCAAAACGAGCGGAAGTTTCGGAAGTTGCTGCCATTGAATTTTTGGCATTTCTGATTAAATTTTCCAGTATTTTCCGAACCCCGAAAATAATAAAAATAATCCACATGTTTACACCAAAATATTCCTGAATGTGCATTTTTTATTAAAGTACAAAATATTCATACGCATCTTTATTTCATTAGGTTGAACATCTAAATAATTTTTTTGCGGTAAGCTCTACTTCCAAAACAGCCATAACAATGTCTATTCATTCATTTATAAGTAAACAGTACACCTTCAAAGCCTGCAGACTGGTTGACCGAATTAAGCTCTACTTTTTTGTGTATCAGATCAAAAGGTCAATTAGTGATCTGGGTCCATTAGGCGACAGCTCTTGTCTTTCATTGTGTATCAACCCTCGAGTGCATCTCTTCAGCATCCAACCCAGGGTAAGGGAAAAGCATCCTTCTTGGTTAAGGACTTTGATTTTCTGTGCCGTATACAGTATATTATTTTCCACTCAATTTTCCTATTAGTTCATGACTGGCAAACTATTCTAATGTAGATTGCTTGATTACGCCTTTATCAAGAAGATCTTGTAAATGTCTATCCTTTATTTACTAAACTTAGGGGTTTTCTTCTCGTTCTTTCCTTTGCTAAATCTAGAGTTGTATTGTCAGTATTTATTCTTTGTTAATTTAAACAAAATGAAGTATGTCTAACTCATGTTTTGCAAAAGAGTCCTGCAATCCAATAATCCAAAGCATTCTTTTCTTTTAGCTGTGTTATTATGGTTGAAGAATGTGATAATTCTTAAGGTATATAGGGAAAATGAAATAAATTTGATACTTGTAGACTTGTATCATCTATCTCTTGTTTTAATCCTTCTCATGCATTGGCATTGTCAGGTAATATCTCAGTAACCTCAAAGACTGATTCTTTTTCAGGAAAATATCATTGTCTGTTATGTTGTTGAGTATAATTGAAATTTGGCAGTGATCTTAAATAAACTTTTCAAGATCTTCATAGGTTTTACTGTTATTTTAATGTTGATAGTTGAACAAAATGTAACTGGTTACCTTGCTGTAGAGTGTGATGCTACAGTTTCAGGCTTATTTTTTTATTCTCCATATACTGATAGTACTCGTGTTTTCTTAAATGTTTGTAGAACGTAACCCGATCCTCAAAACACGGTTAGAAATTGAGTTCGCTGTACTCATCGGTATATTAGTAATTCAGTAATATTTCTAAATTTTTATACGACCACAAAAATTTTGAGGTGGTATAGTGGTATGTTGCTGTAGTCGTCGTCGTTATTGTTGTCGTTGTCGTCGTCTGGGCCAAAGTTGCAGTGGATTACAATTGGATTTTTGTTGGTAAGGGACCGACCATTTAACTTGGAAAGGGGGGGGGGCTATGGTTTTTTTTTCAAAAAAAATATTTTGGAGGTGATTTTATGTGAAAAAAATATTTTGGCTGGCTGCAAAAAAAAAGGGAAATGAAGGGAAAAAAATTCTGAAAATGGTTTTCTGCCTAAAAAAATAATGTTAATTCTGAAAAAAAATATTTTGTTGATACACGTTAAAAAAATTTCTGTCCAGAAAAAAAACATAACCCCCCTTTCAGGTTAAATGGTCGGTCCCTAATAGATTCTTGGTAGTGTTTACGTTTCCCATCAGTAAGGGACCAAATTGCTGATTTTAATTTTCGTAGGTTATGTCCAGCTGCTTAATGTGTCCAGCTCTTTACTGTGTCCACATTCATTCTAAATAACACTTGTTCAAACTTCAGAAGTCGATGTGCTGCGGTCTTATTATGCTGCGCTCCGCGTAGCCCGTTATTANAATGTCAAATATATCTACTTTATAGAACCATTACACAGTTATTGATTTGGTCCTCAAACAACAGCTCTTTTGTTTGACCCGAGGACTGAACTGTTGTACGAAGCCGAAAGCTGAGTGCAACAGTTTAGTCCGAAGGTCAAACTGAACATTTGTTTTTTAGAACCCAGTCTATAACTGGTTTTTTATACATTTTCACGCTCTATGTGTTTTTGTGTTTAAAATAAGTTTTATTGGCAAATGAATTTGTATTTAACTTTTTGAACTTCAAACTTTTAGTTTTGTTCAAAACGCTCCATGTCATCCAAATACAAATCACGTCGTGTTGCAGACGACAGATCATGTGATACGCGCGTGACGTTAATTTACCAATCAAAACCGTTGACCGTCAGGTTTGAGAATATAAAACAGTCAATTTTTTTTTATTTTAAATTCATTTATATAATGGAACTATTATAAGAAATAACAATAACAGTTTGTTGAATTCTCGGGGCAAAAGGTTATAATATGTCACGAAAAAGATGGCCACTACAATGATAAAAATGACTCCAAATACCTTTACCTTATCCAAAACCGGTTAAGTAGCACGTGTAAACGTTTGAATTTATATTTTTAAATTGAAATTTTAGTATGAACTTTTTGTGGCTATACATTTAAAACAAATAATAAATTTAATCGTCCAATTTTTCATCATTTAAAGCTTCTACTTTCCTTACTTGAAGAGCTTACCGATTAAAATGTTAAACAGCGCATTAAATTTGATGAGGACAGATACACTAAAAAAGTGAATCACCTATTAGAATAAAAAAGATAAACGTGAACTGTTCATAGTCTGGTGTCTCCCATCCGAAATCATCGACAAATTCAAACGTTCTCAAATGCAACATTCCCGTCGATGTAGCTATACATGGTCATTCAAACACTTTAGTCTTCTTACCAAGACAGAGTGACACTTCATAAAAGGGACTATAGTATATTAATCAATTATAACGATTAAAATATTTTATATATCTTCTTGTATAATATATCCCTAGTCGAACCTTATTTACAGACAAGCCAACCTATATACTTCTACGTAAAACAATATGATATTAGGTATCAAAACAAGTGGGCTTGCTTCAGTTGGAACTCGGATGGAAACTCGAGTTTCACGCAAACTCAACATGGCAATGATTTTGGAGCGACCCTTACTATTGTAATTATGAATCCTTGATGAAGACTTTCGTAAATACTCCAATCTGATTGGTTGAATTTATTTCCTCTACATTGAAGAGTCAGACTTTTGTATTTTCAGCCAGGGTTAGTCTGGTTCTAATGGCGCGAAAAGACAAAGCAATCAAAATTCAAGTGTAAAAATGATTCTCATTATATTCCGACACCATTGTCCAAAGTGAAGACGGTCCTAGTGTGACGATTGTTAACCACGATATATTAGGTTAAGTCAACAGAATTCAGACTTTTTTCCTCTGAAATTGATTAATAAGGTGGTTTGATTGCAACAGTTTTGACATTATTTTTGCAGTTACAACCACCTTCACATGGACATACATCAGTACAAGGTAATTCTGCAGATTTACAAGATCACCTGTTTGAACACATTGATTGTTTGCATCTGCATCTCAACATTTACACAATGGCCTTTGGCTACAGATAATTTGTCATGAGTGTTTGAAGTAGGATCCCTGATTCGTCCATATAACACCAATGACCTTTGAGACCTGGTATATCTGGGTTGAATCTAGAGATGATATCCAGATCTTGGTCTGATATCTCCCCTTTTAAGATACTGTAACAGGGCAGCTTTAGGTGACCTGTTTACCTGCAAATAACCTATACCGACAGTTTTATTCGTAGAACCTTCATGAACGATTGTAATAAACTTTAATATCGCAAGCAATTTCTCTTAAAGGGAAACTACCAGATTTCCTAGATGTCACAGCCTATTACAGTATGAAAGGCAGACATTGCTATATCGTGCTCCCTAATGATCTACCAATCAAATGTGCCGGAAATACTAGTAAGCATCCACCGTTTGACTGAAAAAAACAAAACCCACCTCTAATATCAGACGAAATGCACTAAAAGAACAAGGACATCTGTATCTGAACAATGTACTACTACAGTGGTAACCAAGAATTTGAAGCTGCAGCTGCAGATGCATAAACGATCATGCGTATATCTGCTTCTTTGTGGCTATATGACATCGACCTGTCATGTGTCCTCCAAAATTAATCAGGCCATCATCGATAATGAAAGTCTGTCCATCAGAAAGCACTTAGGAATATTGATTTTCAAAAATAATGTGATAAAATTTGTAAATAACAAAGTTACTGCGAATTTAATTTCTGTATATACACGGGGCCTAATCTGCTCGTAAAAAAGTGTGGGTGAATTCGCCAATACGTAAAAAAATTTTGGGTGAAATGGATTGATCCATATAAAAATCGTTTTTATTTTCTAAATCAACCAAACCAAAGAATATAACTATGCGCATTCTACGGACAATTTGATTTCTAAACGAACTGACCATACCAGGGTTTTCAAGCTCCATTGATTTAAGCTTGAAGCGTGCACAAAAGTGGCATTGGCGCACTTAAAAACTGAAGACGACTACACAATTCACTTCTGTAGAAAGCAACAGTTCTCGGGGGGGAGATAAAAATACATGTAATGCTCTTTGTTTACCAAAAAATGTGAAATTAAACAGTTTAAATAGAATCAAAATCGATATATATCAGAAAATAAATGGAATAAGCACAAATATTTGGGTGATTTCAAGAGTACGACATATTTAAGAGGTGATTTCCATTCATATATTAAATCGTGAAATCTAATTAATTACAAGTAGATCCTCTTTTTGGCAAGGAGTGGTTTTAAAATATTTCAAGCTTCACTAGAGATGGTAAAATTTCATTTTCAAAAAGTGTGAGCTTTAGCGGGCATGTTAAAATCGAAATTTTACCATCGAGAGTGAATCACGACTTATCTGAATAAGGCTGTTTTTCCTCAATGAAATTTCTGTTAAACTCAAAAAATACAAAATGGCGAGAAATGTGTTAGATGTTTAATCAATGCCCGTTGGTTAAATGTTCGCGTGCACATTTAACCATCTGCTGAAGTTGGGAGAACATATTTTATCCACTGATGATACTTAAGTTTAAGGCCGTTGCTTTTCTATCGGCTTGCTAGGAAAAAGTATAAATGTCTATTCTTCCGTCCAAAAAAATGTAACATTTAAAGATATAAATTAATAATTGTAATTTTTCTGGATATAATTTTGAAGGCCTTTCACTGTAATATGGTACGCTGGAACTCCTGTGAAAATTACAGGACATATCATTGCAATGCTTTGCGTAATATAAAAATTCCACAACAGCATCAAGTGATATACGACTTTTTCAACTTGAGACATAATACAGATAAATTTTCTAATTCTAATACGCGAAATTGTACTATTCAAAGTTGAGAAACGTCGTATCCCACTAGATACAGTTGTGGAATTTGTTTCTCTAATGACCCGGAGGCAATACTTGACACAATGGCCCTGTCTGCTCCAATCTCAGAAGTAGAGGTACATAACTCTTCCTTCGTCAGATTATCACCCCTACTGCACCGTTTCCGCTATATCGATTTTATAACGCCAACTCGCAAGGTCTTGCCGTTCTATTAACACTAAGGCGACAAGTTTTTGCATCAGACACCTTGTACTAGATAGTATTTTTTGGTATTTCAGAAACATATACTTGCAATGTTTTAGTGAGAACCGGGTCAAGAAACGAGCAATCCAGGGACAACGGCAACATTGGAAACACCAAGAAACAAGGCCACAATATTACGGGACAGAGGAGAAAAATGAAGACACACATAAGAACAACATGGACCCAATTAAAACCATGGGTGAGATCAGATGCACTGTAAGAGTAAGCATCTCCTGCTTCTTACATGTATAAGACACCTACCCTGTTGAACATGTCAACTCCGGTCGTTATGTCAAATCCGGTAGAGAGCTGTAAAGGGAAAGATCTGTTGTCATCAGGCAAACATATATCCAATAGCGGTCCATAAGATCGTGATTTCGACCATAAAACTTCTTTAGCGATGACTTCGAGTTATGGGTATCAAATCCTTGCTGAAGTAGCCTATTCGTATGCAACCGAGCTCTATCAAGGTAGTCATCTCAATGTTAGATAAAAATAAATATCGGTATGGGACCTTTTAAGTCAGGGCCGCATATCGATCTATTTTCAGTAAGAGGGTTATTTATTTCTGTTAGATTTTTGTTAGCAGAAAATTTGGAATGTAAAAGAAAGATATAAGTATAAGGGCAAAATGTTTGTTAGGTCATGACAAAAATTTGAACGCAACCGTCCGGTTGGTATTTTTTGAGTTGTTGACCTTCAATGCTCTGTACTACTAATCGGCATGTCGTAGAGACCTGGAACCTTTGAACCATTTAAGTTCGGTGACATTTGTTACGTTTTTAAAAAGTCAAAGTCAACATTTATAATATATCAGCAAAGGAATAACGAAGCGAAAAGGATGGAGGGGAGAATTCTTATTTGTAAATTGCAAAAAGATGGCAATTAAGATGTAACAGCAAATGGACACAACATGACGAAGAAAAAGATGGAACGTAACTAAAGCACTTACAGTGTGAACTCAACAAAACTGGAGGTATCTCGGATTTCCTCAAGATCCACATTCAGAACATCAAATCCATCGATGTAGTGAATGTAATTATAAGCGAAGTCCATTCTATAGCAGTGGTGTTTGACGTTGTATGGGCTGACTGCTGTTGTTGATCATGAGACCTATGATATGCAGCTTGATCAATAAACTACTCCTGAGACCTATGTTATGTTTCAAAGACCAATGATGTGCTTTAAAGACATTAATATGAATCTATGACCAAATGAAATGCTTCCTATACCTATATGATATGCTACTTATATCTATGATATGCCGTGAAGACATATGATATGCATGATTTGTTATTTTTGCCTTATTTTGCGACAATTTTTTTTTCTAGTATTTGTGCCCAAATTTTAACAGCGTGAACGTAAATTTGACTCCGAAATTCTTCAACTTCCTTGTAAACTTTCTAGAATATTTTTTGTTTCTTTACTCCTCAAGATATGTGACGGTTGTCATTAATTTCATTGTTGTTTCAATCTAGCAAACCCCGGAGAAATATAGTATTTACTGGAACCAACAAAATTAGAATCTACAAGCTATTTCAAGTGACAAGACAATGCTTACTTTCTGAAGAATTTGGTTGTGCACTTTATTTTTTTTTCAATAGTCAGTGCATTTTCTTTTGCTATGTTTGGCTTCTTTACTTTTATACATGATGAGCTTGATTGTTCTAGAGATTTGGTATTCACCCTCAGAAACTGACTTACTCCTGACGACCACCCACAGAAATCTGCTTATACTGTATTTTTTGCTTAAATACCAAATTTAAACCTGTTTTCATGATTGCAGTTCTTAAACAACATTTCGAGCTTTTAAAATAAAACGAACAAGCTTTCATAAGACATTGAAATAAGACATTTATTTCTTAAATAAGACTAGCAGTTCACATTTATGCTCACAATCTTCACTTTTGTGCACGTTTCACACAAAAAGTACAAATGATTTTGAACTAAAACTTATACAGGGAAAATCGTTATGACTTTCGCCATAGAATAAGCACGATTTCTTTGTAAACAATGCTATATGAACACTAATATAGTTGAAAGATTCTCACCTTGTCATTTCTGAAGCGGGTTTGTTTACATATTTTTTTAAATCACCCACAATTAAATTACTTATCTCGGGAATCACCTAAAATATTTTTCGAGCAGATTAGGCCCCGTGATATAGCCATTCTGAAAAAATTATTTATCAGTACAGACCAAATCAAATTATTTCGAAATCCATAACCAAAATATTAGTAAAAGATGATAGAGAACAAATTACGTATAGGATCTGAATGGAAAAGCCGAAATCAGATATCACAGACAACCTCAAACTGCGAGATATCCTTTCAAAAGTTCCAAAATTGTGTGAACCATCAACTTGTATTTCAACTCCAAGATTTTGATGGATGCAGTTGAGGACTGTGCTATGAAGTGGGCAAAAAAGAGAAAAGGAATGCTTAGGCATTGTCAGTCTTGGTCAGGTCAAAAAGTCATTAGTTAATCGCATCCAGCGAAGTAATCGTAAATGAAAATTGAAACGTTTACACGTGGTAGTTAACCGGTTTTGGATAAATTCAAGGCAAATTAATGTCATTTTTATACGACTGCAAAAAAAATTGAGGTATAGTGTATGGCGCTGTTGTCGTCGCCGATGTCGTCGTCGTCGTTGTCGGCGTCGTTGTCGTCTGTAGACACTTTCGTTTTTGGTCAATAACTTTAATTCCCGTTGACTAATTCTTGTAAAATCTAACACAATGTTTCTAGGCACAAAAGGAAGGCTGGGATTGATTTTTGACTTTGTGGTCCCTCCCATTTTTTAAAAGGGGTCGAAAAGGGCAGAATTTGGTGGGTTTTTGTTCATTTTTGGCTGTAGATTATTTTCTTTGTCTATCGGATTTTGACGGGATTTTTTCTTTGGATTCATCTTGATGTAAGCTGTCAGCAGTATGTCAATAGGTTCAGCGCAACGCTAACAATTTCCGAGCGTTCATGGATCAAAAGAGCTAATTTTATGTTTCTAGGTTGTTTCCAGCTAATATCTGTGTCAAGCTCCTTATCTTGTAAATGTGTTAAGCTCTTGATTGTGTACACATTCACTTTAAATTAAATTTCAGTAGTGGACATGCTGCAGTCTTATCATGCTGCGCTCGGCGTAGCCCTTTATTTATCATTGTAGAAGTCATCTTTTTAACCTTTTGTCCTAGGAATTCAACAAACTGTAAATTGTTCCATAAAGTAAATATACTGTACATTCTAAGTGTAGAAACATTACTGATATACCAATGAGTACAGCGAACTCAATTTTCTAGCCGTCTTTTGAGATTCGGGTTATAATTTCAGAGAATACAAGTATATAGAATAAACTAGATAACCTGTAACTGTACCATCACACTTTACAGCAAAGTTATCGGTTTGATTTTGGTCAACTATCAACATTGAAATAACAGTCAAATCTATGAAGATCTTTAAGATTTTATCAAAGATTATTGTTAAATCAGGCACTCAAATTCCAATTATACTCAACAACATAACAGACAATGATATTTTCCTGAAAAAGAATCAGTCTTTGGGGTTACTAAGATTACCTGACAATGACAACGGAAGAAAAGTGACCATGAGAAGGTTAAAACAAGAGATAGATGAAACAAATCAACAACTAAACAATTTATTTTACTTTCCCTGTACATCTTACGCATTATCACATTTTCAACCATAATAACATAGCTAAAAAAATGTTTTGATATTATCGGATTGCAGGACTCTTTTGCAAAACATAAGTTTGACATACTTCATTTTGATAAAATAAAAATTGAATAGATACTGATAATACAACTCTAGTAAAGGAAAGAATGAGAAGAACACCTCTTACTTAGAAAAAGGAAATACATTTACAAGATCTTTATGATACAGACGTGACCAAGCCATTCACACCAGAGTGGTTTGCGGCTCATGAATTTAAAGGAACACTGACGGGAAAATGATATACTGTATGAGGTACAGAAATCAAAGTCCTTAACCAAGCAGTATGCTTACCTTAGATTGAATGCTAATACACAACTGTCGCCAAATGGCAGCCAGTTATATCCTAGCTCATTGAACACTGATTCAAGAAGGAAAATGCAAATTGGAGTTGGTGGGGTGACACATAAGAAATACGGGAATTTTGAGTCGTTTTCACTCCGACAACATTTTTGTGTATTATAAAAATCAATACATCAATACCTTGAGATTAATGAACACGGTTGAGCTAAGGGTGATTTATATTTAATCTGTTTGTAGCGCTTCAGATTAATTGTTTTTCGTCAATTAAAATTTAGTTAAATAATTGTCATGCAGGACAAATAATAAGTGCACTTCAAGTTCATAAATAGTTTGTTTTTAGGTAGTATATATTTATATTCAATAGGTCTGGATTCCGGTTATCCTTCTGACTGGTATTTGAGGAGATCGTTTCCGCCTTCAATTACATGAGAGTTCCTATTTCGAAAGTCCCGTATTAGGACACAATGAAAAATACTCAATAAATAATGGAAAAAAAGTTATCGTCAAATAGAAAGTAGATGATTAAAGGACTTGAAAAGGGGAAACTCGGAACCCATCCTACTTTAGCTTGAAACCATATATCAAATCATTACTACACGCATAAGCTGAGAATTTCAAAATATGGCTAAAATGGGAAAAGTCAAAGTTAACGTCAAACAGGAATGATGTTACGGATTTGAAAAGAGTAAAAAATGTACAACTTATCATACTCAAACATCAGACCAAATACTAAATCTCTAATCATTTCAACATACACAAGTTGAGAAATCCTTAACGAATAATGTCATAATATGGCATTATCGGAAAATATCAAAATTATCATCAAACAGGAAGCAGATAAGATATGGACTTGAAAAAGGAAGACATGGTACAACTGATCATACTAAAGTTTCAGACCAAATACCAAATCATTACCATATACACAAGCTGAGGATCCCTGACGAACAATTTTAAAATATGGCATAATGGAAAAATATCAAAGTTATCGTCAAACAGGAAGTAGATCAGTTACGGACTTGAAAAAAGATAGGCACAGTACAACTCATCATACCTAAGCCTTAGACCAAATATCATATCAATTACACATTAACAAGCTGAGAAATCCTTGACAAGAATGTTCCGGGCGGACGGACAGACGGATGGGAAGACAGACGGACAAGGGTAAAACAATGTACCTCCTCTCCTACGGAGCGAGAAATATAAAAAAATCATGTACTATTAGTACTATTAAGATGTGACCTGTGGATGTTCAATAAGACAATCATGGAGATGATAATCACAAAACATCATTTACAACCAAATATGGCCTTTTTTAACATGAGGTCATCTTTACATTTTGTAAAAGTCCCTCTATTTTCCCAAGAATAATGCAGCTGATACTATCTGTTTAACAAATGCTGAGCTTATTTTCGCTTTAGCATATCCTGATCCTAATCCTGAAGTTCAATTAAGTTTTGACCGAGACGCCTCTACTTCCTCTGAAAGGAGCCGAACTATTTCAAATTTAAACAGGAAAAGAATATGTTTTTTAGTAATTACTTACCTCTTCACAAAAAAGATACTGTTTTTCCAAAAAGGAGCTCCTGGTAATTGTATTCACACGACAGTTTAATAAGAGGCTTTCTGTTGGGCAGGCAATAGTATACATGTAGTATGGACACACCATGGCTACCTTACTTGGCTATAATTGTTAATGATAGGAGGCCAACTCGCAAGATGGTTTGAAGTAAGGTCGCAATATGATTTAATCATGTAATATAAAGCAGGAAACAAACATTACAATGCTTATGGTTATACAGACGTCCAGATATCATGTTTTTGCTTTACTGCTGAAGTTGATTTAGCCTCATTATCTTGTGATGGCTACAGTTATTGTTAGAGCTCATTGGGGATCTTGGAAGAAGACACTTGCAATATTGTTGCCTGAATAGTAAGAACCACTGAACAGCACTCAGATATGCTAAATGAAAACCCTGATTTCAGCAACTGTGTGGAAGACCCGGACTTTTCCAGAATAATTTGATGGCTAGAAAATTAGTATTAGAAGAGCATGAACCTTTGAAGTCAAGCTGATGTAGATTACTGTAAAATACAATTAATTTTGAGGGAAATATTGTATGCTACAAACGGCTCGATCCAGTAGAACTATGTGTTCTAATTATTGGTCGTAAATTGTTACGTTAAGAAGTATTAAGTTCCGGTAATAATTCAAATTCAGCACAACATTTGGATCAGTCAAAAACTACCAGTAAAGTCGAGCTAAAATTGATCTGGAATGTCAGAAGAAACAATAAATTATGTAAAGACATGTCGTATATACAACATCAACAAAAACAATATTACAGCAAAAGGTGCTTTAGGATAGTACCATTCCGGCTCATCATTGGAAAAATACAAATGGAAATTCTTTTACCAATACACGAAAGCCGCTTTTGGTATCAAATGCATATTATTTCTCAATTCACAAAATCGAAAGAAATGTTTCCTTTATTCGACCAAATATCATCTACTTCTGCAAAAATTACTGTATATAATTTCATTTCCAGATTGGGTAGTCCCGTACAGATAAATACAGATCAATAGAAGAACTTTGATGGGCAAGTTTTTCATTCTCTTTGTAATCTGTTAGAAATATGCAAAAGTCGTACAACTCAGTACAGCCGGGAGAATTAAATGCTTCAGAGAGATATAGATTACGTTGGGCAAAATTAAGACAGCAAAAATCACATGACATCTAATCATATTAGAAAATCTACAATATTATAGATGTTGGTTACCAAATAATTGTCTGGAAAAAACAAATGATCGCCCTTGAAAGAACCAGAGATCATTATCCAGGTATTTCAAGTTTTTCTTGTGCACTTCGCCTGTGATTTGTGGTATGGGATTGTATTTTTTGGCTATTGTAGAGGTGATAGACAGGGTTATGGGAGATGGGAGAAAGGAGAAATGTGGCGGGAGAAAGGAGAGAAGGGCCGGAGAAAGGAGAAAAGATGCGGAAGAAAGGACAAAAAAAGGCTAAAAATGGAGAAGGAAGAAAAGAAAATGAAAAGGTGACTGGGAGAAAAAGAGGCGGGAGACAGAAAAGAGGGGGCGAGAGAAAGCAGCAACGGAGCGGGAGAAAGGAGAAAGACACACTCCCCTGTCTACCCCCTCTTTGTAGGTGTTTATTGTTGTCTTTTGTTTGTAATTATCCCGAGTTCTGCATCACTTACTGCAAATAAATCAAGAAATGGTTAAACATCATAATAATTAAATCCATGAAAAGATTGAAACATACCTATCTTGATTAAACGCCAAAGAAAGCGTGGTATAATAATAGGGGAAATAATATTGATATGGGAGACGATTTAATAGTAGATTTTAAAAACGAAGTACATTTGTATCTCTTCTGGACAAATCAAACGCTCAAAATAGCAATGAACAAGCAATCCATTTGCAAGTTAAGGGAACATTGTTGAAATTTTCAACTAGGACCCCTGCAACTCATCAATGAAACCCTCCCATACGCTGTTAAAAATAATAATGTACCAGTAATCAATAATTTGGCATATTTACAGGAAATTTACAGTTTGGACGGGACCTTTGTGTATGATTTAAAAGAAACACTATTATAGGTAAAGAAGGGGCCAAAAAAGATAAAGTTTACAAACATATGTGGATATTTATGTTGTGGACGGTGATTGGTGCTTTGTTGATTTATAGATATTATGTTTTGCTTTCTGATTTTAATATACAAAACAAAAGGGTAAGAACACAAGGTCGCAGCACTAATTGATACATGGAGGCAGGAATGTTACATTTGCTTCCAAAAATTCACCCGCCCACGAGATCGAGCAATACTAACAGGCTCACCTAACATGGTATGTGACACGAGACACAGTTTGCTTGGTTTGAGGTACTAAATAAATCAACTTCATTGACAAATATGTTAGACCCTACACCCAACAATTCGTTTTGATTCAAAATTCAACAACACGCCTCATATGTTTGTAGAATTATTAAATGGTTTAAACAGATAGTTAGCCAGTATCCTGGAAGTAACTAACCCCGTTGGCATAGAGAACAAAAGTTAACAGACGAATGAAGACTCGTACTAAACTCCACTTCAAAATACTTGGCATATGAAAAACCCTTATAGACCTGTTTCTATTTTAAACTATTTGTACCTGTTAAAATTATAAATATCCAGACCTCCCATATTAAAAATTACATCATTGAAAAGTTAAAATAAATACATCTTTACAGAACTACTATCAGAAAATCAACTTCGGCTTTGAAACTTTAAAGAAAGAGTGAAGGACATCAAGTCTGTTATCTTGTTCAACCACTGGAACCTGCTGCAACAACTAAGAAAGCCGAACCTATACTAGTCGTAGATGATCATTCCCACTTTGACCAGCTTTGTAAATGGCAGCTGTGCTCTCATTTACACACGAGATAATCTAGAAGGAATATCATAGCAGCCTGAAGTACATCTTAGCTACATTGTAATCCTCTTTTGATTAGTCATCATTTAGTCAGAGATCCGAATTCTGTCTGTGTCATCTTATATATACTTTACCTTTGGAATACATCAATGACTATTTCTAACGGAAATTTTCCAATGTTCGGATCCAGATTTAACTGAAACTGAAAAAATCTAATAATTGCTTCAAGGACTATCGGTGTAGCAGAATGTGATTTGGATACTTTTTGGTCTAGAAAAATTAGTATTGGAGTCAAATGCATCTAACATTTGTTAAAAAAGATATATCAGTAATATATGTGTCATCCATCCATCGGCAAAATAAATTTCCAAAATCTGTAGTGTCCAGATCCAGGAAGTCTCCTTCAAAACCATAGAACTGCAAGAAAGTCATTGGAATGAAATAGCAAACAAAAACTAACAGTAAACACCTAACCTGTATATAAATTGTAAATTTTTATGCCCCCGTGAAATCGAAGATTCGGGGGCATATAGTTTTTGTCTGTCTGCCTGTCTGTCTGTTTGTCTATTCGTCCACAAAAAAACTTTTAACATTGGACAAATCTTTTAAATGGGAAGTGATAGGGTTTTATTATTTTGCAAGTGTATTTCTTTTTGCTACGACCTTTCAAACCATACCAGAATTTGGAACCTCATGACCTTGATCTTGGCATGTCATGGACTTTTGGAAAAAAATAAACTTTTACATTGGGTATATCTTTTAAATGGTAAGTTATGTGGCTTGTGCACTCCTTCCAGTCAGTACCAGAATATTTGACCTTATAACCTTGACCTTTACATTAGAAGAACTGCATAAAACTTTAATATTGAGTATATCTTTTGAATGATAGATGATAAGGCTTTCATATTTTGCATATGCCTTGTTTGTGGGAAGACCTTTCAATTGATATCATAATATTTGACCTTTACTTTGGCATGTGAGTATCTGGTAAAATTTTACCAGTGATTTGCAATTATTTTTATTTATTCATGGAAACTCATCTATGAAAAAAATGTTTTTTTGATATCTTCAGAAACTGTATTGAAAAAAATCTTTTATAATAGTTAGCATATTTTCTTAAATTAACACCTTGATATTTTGTATATCATTTGAATTGTAAAGACAGTGATTTGTATTTGAAAGGGTTTTTTTTTTATTAAACAACGGCAGTAGAATACCGAAGGAACAATGGAAGCGATAAGTACAAAAATCGAAGTCCAAAGACATGGCAAAAACGGTAACAGATAAAAACAAAGACAAAACAAGGACGTGAGACAGCTACAATGCACGGAAATAAAAAGATAACATTAAGAACTAAGGCACTCATAGTGTGAACTCCCATGAAAACCGGGAGTGACATCAGGTGCTCCGGAAGGTTGAGCATGTCCTGCCCCTTGACTTATTGTGTTTATTCTGGTTCCTATTATTTTACAGGTATTGATATAAATAAAAGTAAGGTATCAAGGCATTAAGGTTTTAAGATATCAAAGGAGTAGCGGGAATATTGTAATCAGACAAAATGCCTATGAGAATAATTACACCTGATGTCAGCTTCTTTGGGAAATTAATTTGTCAAGTAAAGCCTCCCCCCAATCTCTTTACGTTTTTTCATAGTTAAATATTTTGGTAATCCAAGTAAGTTTGTAAAATACTGTTCATGGATAAAGGAAACAATGCAAACGAGATCTTCTTGAAAATAAGTATACACATTATTCAATATTATTAGAAAGCACGTTTTCTATGTGATATAATAAGTTCCTATAGTTTTTTACGTTTGTCTTTTGTCTTATTGTGTTTTTCCTGTGTATTATTTCCCTAGCAGATTGTGGCATGTAATTATGATTTTCAGCCATTGTAGGTGTTTCCTGTTGTCCCTTTTATTTCTTTAATCACCAAAATGTCGCCGGCTTTTATATGGGTCTGAATAGGCTTTGAGTGGGAAGGGCAACTGGTCGACTTAGTGAACCACACGGGAAAAAACATCTGAAGAATAAAATAAGAAAACTAATCAGAAGAAATGTATGATAACAACATGTCACCTAGATTTTGTTTGGGTTGACATAATAATCAGAAGAAACGTAGAACAACAACATGTAACACCGACTTCGTCTGGGGTGTATCTATAAGGTAGACAACTCTTACTTTACACAGAACTTGACAGATGTAGCAGATGTAAGTATAATTAGGAAGACCTAGGCCTAGACAGATGTAGCAGAAGTAAGTATAACTAGATTTGCAATTGCAAGCAGTAGCCGATGTCACCCCAGACTACCAATTCGATGATTCCACCTTATTCGCAGCCTCACAATCCGCCAAAAAATCAATTTTCGTTGAAATTCGACATTGTTGAAATTTTGACGTATTTTGACGGCAATCTTGGAAATGGCGGCCATTTTGAAAATTTTAAACCCATTGTGAAAACTTCAGATGGTGATCCCACTTTGTGCAAAGTATGAAATCAATATATTTTATCTGCACTGAAGAGACATAATTTGTCGAAATGCGCATATGCAGAAATAAAAATCACAGTAACTTCGGTATTTAGTTATTGGTCAAGCCTTGAAAATAATCGCTCGGACAGGAATTGTTGGAAGAATGATAAGAAGAAGAAGAATTATTATCAGAAGAAACGTAGAATAACAACATGTCACCCGACGTTGTCTGGGTTGACATAATAAGGTAGACACTTCTTCTGGACAGATGTAGCAGATTTAAGTATAATAAGGTAGACAACTCTTACTTTACCCAGACCTTAACAGATGTAGTAGATGTATGTATGATAAGGTAGACAATTCTTTCTTTACCCAGACCTGGACAGATGTAGTAGAAGTAAATATAATAAGGTAGACAACTCTTACTTTACCCAGACCTAGACAGATGTAGTCAATGTAAGTAATATAAGGTAAACAACTCTTTTTTCCCAGACCTGGACAGGTGTAGCATATCTAAGTATAATTAGGTAGACAACTCTTATTTTACCCAGACCTGGACAGATGTAGCAGATGTAAGTATAATAAGGTAGACAACTCTTACTTTACCCAGGTATAGACAGATGTAGGAGATGTAAGTATGACAAGGTAGACAACTCTTACTTTACCCAGGCCTGGACAGATGTAGCAGATGTAAGTATAATAAGGTAGACAACTCTTACTTTACCCAGACCTGGACAGATGTTGAAGATGGAAATATTATAACGTAGACAACTCATACCTTAGCCAGGTATGGACAGATGTAGTAAATGTAAGTATGCCAAGGTAGACAACTCTTACTTTACCAAGACCTGGACAGATGTAGGAGATGTAACTATAATAAGGTAGACAATTCTTACTTTACCAAGACATGGACAGATGTAGAAGATGTAAGTATTACAAGGTAGACAACTCTTACTTTACCCAGGCCATGATAGATGTAGTAGATTTAAGTATGATAAGGTAGACAACT
Organism: Modiolus philippinarum; assembly: GCA_002080025.1. Lineage (NCBI taxonomy): Eukaryota > Metazoa > Mollusca > Bivalvia > Mytilida > Modiolidae > Modiolus > Modiolus philippinarum. The sequence goes on from MJUU01030510.1 coordinate 44,704, forward strand.
CTTACTTTACAAAGATCTGGATAGATGTAGGAGATGTAAGTATACTAAGGTAGACAACTCTTACTTTACCCAGGCCTGGATAGATGTAGTAAATGTAAATATAATAAAGTAGACAACTCTTCTTTTAACCAAGTCTGGACAGATGTTATAGATGTAAGTATAATAAGGTAGACAACTCTTACTTTACAAAGATCTGGATAGATGTATGAGATGCAAGTATAATAAGGTAGACAACTCTTCTTTTAACCAAGCCTGGACAGATGTAACAGATGTAAGTACAATAAGGTAGACAACTGTTACTTTACCAAGACCTGGACAGATGTAGCAGATGTAAGTATAAGGTAGACAACTCTTCTTTTACCCAGGCCTTGACAGATGTAGGACTGTTTTCAGTTGTAACTCGGGTAGAGACTCGAGTCCCACATGAACACAACCTCATCAAAACCCGAATTCGACTCTAGGACCGAAAGTATGTGGCCCTGATAAAGAATTTAAAAAAACACTCCAATCTGATAGGTCGATTTTATTTCCGCCATTTTGTAGAGTCGAACTCTGGCTACCCTCGGATTTTCAAGGCTCACTCGAGTTCTAATGGCGCGAAATGAGTAACAAATCAGAATTAAGATAACAAAATGATTCTAAATCCTTCGCTACTCTAGAGTTCCAAGTGAAAACAGCCAAGGAGATTTAAGTATAATAAAGACGGCAACTCTTACTTTTCAAAGACCTAGATAGATGTAGGAGATGTAAGTTAATAAATAAACAACTCTTACTTTAACAAAGCTTGGACAGATGTAGTAGATGTTTATAATAAGGTAAACAAATGTCTTAAACGCAAGTCTGGAGCGATGTAAAAGACGCCAGCGTAACGAGTTAAACAACTTCTGCTTATTCTTATCCCAAGCCTGAACAGATGTAACGGATGTGATTATTATACCTCACTCTTTAAGACACTTTTCAATTGGATCATTCTTGATCAAATACCGTATAACAATGTCCACACTGACGACTCTGTGATTTGAACATCATGGTAATGTCGCACAGCATATAAGAATTTTCACCCTCGACAACCCCTTTGAATCTTACCTGACTGGATGACCTGAGCGCTTTATAAAGCGCTCAACCAGAAGTTGTCTGCATTATTTCCACAAGAACTTGTATCAATATCAATTAAGAAAACGGTAAAAAAAAACATAGTAATGCCTGTGATTTACGTCTATTTTTCAAATCTTGAATGACTGACATTACAAAAACTATAAATGTATATTTCCGGACAATACGCGTATTTGAACCCTACTAGTACGGTCCGGACCATATGCGTATTTTTTCAAAATACGTATACGGTCCTACCGTACGCGAACGGCCTAAGTAATATACTGCAAATATAAGTGATATTATGTAATTTCTTATTAAACAAAAACCGAAGAGGAAATTCTTGTTATATATGTTTTATATGTGATTTCAGCTTGCCCTGAACTGTTTTTCGTCTTCTGTAAATACTTTGTTTAGTTGTAAACTTGCAAAAATGTCTTTGAAAGACAAATTCAATTCAGATTTAGATTAATTACTGAATATATACCAACACATGCGGAAGATATGGCTTTTGGTGACTTTTTTTTATTTTAAACCACATTTTAGTTCAACAAACACAGGCCGCAGGTACACAACCTTCTGACAACTCATGTAAAGTTGATGATAAATTTAGAAAAATATAATAAAAAGGTATCAAAATTAAGTACATAGAAATTCCTAAAAGGACCAGTTCTTTCCCTTTCTAGTGAAATAATCACTTGAGCAGAAATCCTGTAGATTAATACCTGTGTATTAATCTGCTCTTTTTATACAGGCTGTCGATAGATTAGGGAGACCAAGACAGGTACGGGAATGTATTGAACTGAGAGTAAAGACTTTGGATCAATAAAACAAAGAAATAAGGCTTGTCATTAAACAGTCAGAATGAATGAAGAACTATCAATGCAATCTCATTTAGAATCGTATAAATTGTCACTTGAGCAGACATTATTCAAGGACCTAGAAGAAAAGTATGATAGTCGTAGCGCCTACGATGAAGTAAATGCAGATGCAAGAAAGTCTTATGACAGTCTGAAGACTTACCACGAAAAATTAGAGGATGATCAAGATGATCTAATGTCACAAAGCATTAACCGTATGTAATGTTTAAATGTATACTTAGTTAGAAATAAGTTCATTACTATACAACTCCTAACATGAAGCACTCATCTTTAATATTAAGTTAGTTGAACATTTAACAACCCTAAACAAATTTTACTCATCTTCAGTGTCGGGTAAGTTCATCAACAACTCTTAAATACAGCACATTTTCAATGTCATTTTAACTTATAACCAAACAACACTAAACAAATAGAGCTCATCTTCAATGTCAAATTAATTCTGATATTACCACACAACCTTGAATATCTCCACACAACTCTCATCAAATAGAACTTAACTGCACTGTTAAGTAATTGTCACACAAGCTTTGTTAATTACCACACAAAACATTTTAAAAAAGTCATTTTTGTACGGCTACTTACCTGGGTTAGTTTTCAGGAGCGGATTTCAGAGGGGTAGAGGACGTACGTCCCTTTTACCGCCAAAGAAATAAAATATTGTGGGAATTTAGACTTAAACTAACCGTTTAATGGATTTTTAACCCGTCTTTGAGAATTGTAGATGAAAAGTGAATAATTATAGGATATCACTGAATTGAATAAAATGAAATTTGAGCTTGGCTGTGCTCTGTAGTATTCATACCAGAATTACCAAAACCTTTCTGAAATCTTGGATCTGCCCCTGGCCTTGCAATTATTCTGCATTCGTCGTCCGATCGTCATCTATTGGCTGTCGTCCGACATTCATCCATCCATCAACAATTTCAAAAATGTTTACCTCTGTGACTACTGGACTAATTGTTACCAAGCTTGGCCTGTTTCATTACCAGGGCTAAACCATAGATCAAACAACGTGGTCATTGTTACTAAGAATGGAAGAAAGGGGTAAATACCTCAAAGACCGTTATAGATATCAAAATCTAACGTGGGAAAAATGTTCAGCATGGCAAGATATATACCCGTTTTGCAATTTTGAAGAAAATCTGGAAACCATTCTTGGAGTTATTGCCCTTTTCCGTAAATTTTTCAGTTTTTGAAATATTTGTCTAATACATTTAAAACGATATGAGACAGAGGTTATGCTGAATTGCATTAAATGCAAAGCATATCAAGATCTAGATACCGAAATGGTATCTAGATTATGGTGTACTTGTTATGGATGCACCATCATTCTGTCAAATTTGGGCTTTTTAATTTTTTGTAAATTAAAATTGTTTTTCTGACCACCTGTTTATTGTGCCCACGTCTCGTGATTTTACTTTGCCAAGTTTTCTTACAATTGGCTCGATGAGTGTCCTGTGACTGTTAAATGTTGTGATCGTCTTCTACTAGTCTTTTGTCGGGAAATTGATGACAGCGATTGTAAGAACTCTTTGCCAGTTTAGTTTATGTTTGTTGACGATCCCGCATCCATGGGTCAAAAGGAAAAAGACATGGATGTAGCGTTGCTCAGCAATAAGCAATGATTTCCGCTCAAACCGATGCTAGGGGTCGTCTTGAACTTGCTATGAGGTATGAGTAATGCTCGCTGTTGAAGGTCTCATGGTGACTTCAAGATGACGAACAACAATAAAAGCGTTGTTTTATTGCTTGGTTTTACCATGTATTTGTAGAGACTTTGTCTCATGTATATTTACTCCATATCCCTTCATTGTTAATGCTGCAATTTTGAAGAAAATCTTGTGAAACATTTTTTAATGCTTTGTTTTATTTTCAAAACTATTTGAGGTAGAGGTTCAGTTTGATTACCTTAAGTGTTTAGCTTATCAAGAACTACAATAACAACATATATCTGGCATCTCACCGAAGATGGACGGCACCGGAAAATGGGAAAATATTGTAAATTGTTTATTCTTGAAAACTGCGTCATATTGAAAAATATCAGCTAGGAATTTTATTGTGGTAATAATCCAACAGATAATTTTACTACCAACCATGAAAATAAAATGGCTGTCACCTTAGATTAATCATTTGACTCTTTGGGAAAATCTTATTGGATCTGTTGGTCCCAGATAAGCAATGCAGGCCCATGGGAGCCTCTGGTTTTGTAAACGTATGCCTTAAAGAACTTCGCCTTTAAAACACTGCTGAATGGATTTATGCCAACACAATGATATACGTATTATGTTGATTAAAATTGAAAAATTGAAAAGGGGATTGCCACTGTTATGACTCACAGCTTATTAGGCGAAAATAGGCACCTAGTCACTTAGCTGTAGCATAACTCATTTTTATTCAATAAAAAAACTACAGAAATGGGCCTCAATGCTAGAAAGAACAAAATTTAGCAACATGAAATAATGCAGTGATATAAATTTGAAGATATTCAGTTGTACATTACATATTTGTCACCACTTGCACAAATTATCTTGTAACTTGTTAGTTTATCATTACTTAGATGGTATCCTTCTACACAGCATTAATCATATTTTTTTTAAGCATATATAATAATATATGAAAAGGGTAGTTATTAACAAAATTTTACAGAGGGACTTGTAGCAGTTAAACTTAAACTTAAAATTTTAATTGACAAAAAAAATTTAAATTGAAGCGCTACAAATAAATTTTATACAAATCATTGAACTCAAAAGTGTTATCCATCTCAATGTAATGATGTAATGATTTTTTGTAATAGAATTAGAGTCTCAAAGACTGTACCTGTGTTGCTCACCTAATAAAATGCTTCTACGCCACGCAAATGCTGATGACCAAATAGTTTTCCAATGAAATCTAATGTTAAAGTATGTTCTTCACTGGCACTCATGTTTATTTGTCAGATCCAACTGTAATTCTTGCAAATGATTTTCTATACATAATTCCAATGCAGTTAAATTTGTTTCAGTAGTTTCAGAGCAGATGAAAAGGGTGATTTCCCCAAAGGGTTAACTATGTTCAGGGCTGGCAGCCATGGTTTTGTCAGATCTGAAAAAATAAGCAATTTTTTTGACGCACCTTCCATACATCATTCTCAATCAATATACGTATTGAAGCGGTAAAAAAGATTTCCATTGGGATAAAAACTGCCATCTTTAGACATTCATCAAAAAAGAAATTTATTGACAATTCATTTGGCAACCCCACATACAAACTCTCCACCATACCAAGGGATGGCATAATCAGTATTGTCTTCCTTTGGTATCAGTTTGAGTGAAGAGAACAACAACCTGCCTTGTATCTACTGGGTACCTAAATTACATAAATGCCCTTACAAACAGATACATTGGTGGGTATGCCAAATGCACAACAATGGCCCTTTGTAAGCCCATCACTTCATTACTTACTGCAGTCAAAGATTGCCTCAAGATATATAGTGATAAAGTATACTCAACAAGTGGAGTGAATCAGATGTGGATTCTCAAAAACTCAAAAGACTAGTTAGAATATATATCTTCAACTGAACTCAACCACTGCAACAGTGTCAAAACTTTTGGTTTTTCTACTCTTTATACTACTCTTCCACACGATAAACTATGGTCAGTACTCCGGGATTTAATACATCAGTGTTTCTGTACTGAAAAGGGTGAAATAAGCTATTCATATTTAGTGATAGGTAAAGATGGGCCTATTTTTAACATCACACTGATTCACACAAAAAGTATACAGAAGAGGATGTCATCGCAATGCTTGAATTCTTGATTGATAACATATTTGTAGAATTTTGAGGAAAAGATTTCAAGCAGACAATAGGGATACCTATGGGGATTAATTGTGCGCCACTTTAAGCAGATTTGCTTCTTTATTCGTATGAAGTCAGATTTATACAAGGGCTAGTTCAGAAAAAGACAATAAGCTAGCCAAATCCTTTAATTTCAGTTTCCGTTATATAGATGATTGTCTCTCATTGAACAATCCTCAATTTAAGGATTACATTCATCTTATATACCCAAAATGAATTCAAAATTAAAGAGACCACTGATTCACCATTATCAGCATCATACCTGGACCAATACCTCTACACTGACAACTCTGGACACCTTAAAACTAAACTTTACGACGAGTGTGATGATTTGGACTTTCCAAAAGTGAACTTCCCGTTTTTGAGAAGTAATAGTCCTACATCTCCGGCATATGTCATGTACATTTCACAACTCGTTCGCTATTGCCATGCCTGTAGTTTGTACAGCGATTTTGTCAACAGAGCGATATTACTGTCTCAATAACTTAAAAATCAAGGGTATGTTCAGTCACTGTTGCAATTGTCACTGCAGAAGTTTTACGGTCGTCACCACGATTTGACAGACAGTTTCAATGTTTCTATTTCGCAAATGAGAACAAATATCTTTGGGTAGATCCAGAGTTTGTTACCGGACTGACTAACACCGACTGTGACAAAACCGGATTTTGCACTGGCAGTGTGACGGGTGCCACGCGTGGAGTAGATCATGCTTACCATGACGGAGCACCTGATGATACCTCAGTTTTTATAGGGGTCCATATTGCTAGTGATTTAGTAGTGTGGCGTTCTTGTTCATTTTTGTTTATTTGTTTTGTCTTTGTCATACTGTCTCAATTCGTGTTGAATGTGAATTGCTGTAATTTTGGATTTATGATTTTAGAATTCCCCCTTTCCTCATTCTTGCTTCGGTACTCGTTTGCCGATGTGTTATATGGAGAAAAAAATGAGGACAAATTCGTTTTGTGTGGACATTAATTACAATTTATGACGCCAATTTTGGCCAGCTTTATGTGAGGCTTTAATTATCATCCCGATGAAGTACACTAAAGATAACTACGAATTCCGACTTGAAAATTTTTTTTCTAACTCCTGAAGAAAATGAACGACAACCCAATTTCCCGTAGCAGAAATTTTCCAATCAATAAATCTCGCGAAAGCCCTTTCATTAACATTTTGAATAAATACGGTTCTGTCTACTGTGCTTTAGAATATAACCAAATTTGGATTTGATCTGATGCAAATTACTAAGGTTTTCATTATGTACTATATTGAATATTTGTTTGAGCTTTACCTTTACATAGCGCATAAATTCAAAAATTGTCCTTCCAAACTTATTAATCCGTTGAACAAACTTATTCATAAAGGATATTAATACAGCATTGTTCTTAAATCTTTACTTCTGGTTTTGGTGGCAAAAATATTGATGATCTCCTAAATGCTTTACACCATAACTAAATTTATACAATTTTTCATATTGGCAGTATTTGGCATTGCACAATATCATGTTCTCCTTTCATAATTGATGACGTTATTATACCAAATCTATTAAGAAGTATTTCAATTGAAGTTTCAAATGTAAGAAGGCTTGATATCATAGTCAACAGAAATTACGTCCTTAGCTAGCTGTCAGTAACTGCGAGCATTTGTCCAGACAGTACCTGTGTGTATTTACTTCATTGTAAGGGTACTCGTCTTGATAAGTTGGACTTTTCTCTAGTTTGATTTTTTACTGTGAGTCTTTTTGTGTATTTATTTTTTAGCCATTCACCACACATAGGGTGGGGGTTGGATCCAAGAAAGCGAGTTTAACCCCACCGACATTTTTGTGCCTGTCCCAAATCAGGAATATGTTGGTCATTTGCTTGTCCTTGTCTTCTTATAAAATTTTAGTTTCTTGATATTTGGGTTATTGGATGTGGTTTGTTTCCATTGATTTATTCACTTTTTACCTTTTGGGGCCATTTAGGGCTTGCTATATGGTGTGAGGTTCCTCACTGTGTTGAAGACCGTACGGTGATCCCCAGATGCTTTGTTTTTGGGTCGTTTTAACCTGAATATGGGATGTTGTCTCCCTGACATTTAACCCATTTCCTTTCTTTTTCATATTTACCTTTGGTTTCAAAATTAATACGTTTTGTCTGTGGGAAGCAAGCATGGGACCAACTTCTGGTATGATGCTGGATATTTATGTTACCATTAGCCAGTGCTACATTAACCTTGCGGATAGCAACCCAAAAATCAATAGGGTTCTGTCCTTATAGGACATATGTAAACATTATGCCAATCTTGATTTCGAAAACCAAAAAATGGTATGTACTAATTAGCGGATCAGCCTTCCTCAACCGGGAACAAAGTGGAGCGTGGTAGAGCACTAGAATCGTATCACGAAGGAGATGATGTTTTCGGCCAATTGTACGCGCACCTACCTCCCCGTCTTGGAATATCTCATCCCCAGTGTAATACAACCAAGTATCGATCCATTTAGATGACTCTCATCGTCGCCAACCAGAAAGAGCACGAAGCCGGGGTCTTCTGGAATCTTTACGATGACCTACCACCTATGCAGCTGAAGCGATTCGATGTCGGCGATGAAGTCTGGATCACGATAAAAGGGCACATTCGAGAAGGGATATACTCCGCGCTCGACCGAGAAAGTCTTCACCGTTGCTCAGGTCCTATGGACACAGCCATCCACCTATCGTCTCAAGAGGAGATCCAAGGATCAATTTATAAGACGGAGCTGAAGCGTACTGACATGGAGGTTTTTTTGCATCGGAAAGGTCACCGAGGAGGCATGAAGGAGGCTGTCGTGAAGAGGAAAGGGTAGCCCAAGAGCTTAATTCACTGATTAAGCAATCCGACCTGTAATAAGCTCCATCGGTTATCTTTCCGGTATCTCGAGAGGGAGATCAGAAAGTTTGTGATGATCAGCTCATAAGCTCTGCCCTTGAACTATCCGCGATCATTTTTATACTCAATGCTTTCTTCGAGGGCTTCGACTTCCATTCGGTTATATCACGGAGGTACAATGTATAAATAAAGAAGGAGCTACAACAGCACGACTCCAATCGTTCTATCTGCGATGCCGCCTATATTACGAAAGCTTGCTAATTGATCATGTTAATTGGAACTCAACATATAATCGGTTCGAAAATTATAATTTTCGGTAGTTATCGTTTTCAAAGAGGATAGTTAAATATAAAATCATTGAAATCTGGGACGAATATGGTCTGAGGATAATCAGGAAGCTAAAATCCTTTGACACTGTATGGTAACATCAAATAAATGAAGATTGAAAAAATTAAAACTGATAAGTTTTGAATATAATAAATCGGATATTGTTAAAAATAGGGGACATTTAACTGCATGGCATGCACATGTCTTACGACGACATCTCCATAAAATTGTCAAATTTCAATAACAAAATCCGACTTTCCATCAATATCCGACAAATTCATGATAAACATTGTGTGAATATGCACTTCAAGTTTTTTATAGCATATTTTTTTTTCGAAGTCCGATCTTCACCGGAACATACAGAATTTTTAGTTTAAACAGAACTGCATAAATTATTAAAACTTCCAACTGGTCATTTTTTAATGTTGTTATTCATGTAAATGTGGACCGATTTTTACACCATTCCATCTTTAACAACTAATGGGAAGTACCTGTAACAACGACACCTTTGACTGTTAGCAACAAATTCCCCGTTCTGTACTATACTTATCAGACAAGATGAAAAATCACGTGATTTACGTGATGACAAAGTTGGCCATCACAATTGTTGCATCGCAGATAGTCACCAAAGGGGTATCGTCGTATTAATGCTAATGAGATAAATCCCATATCTTTACTATAGGGCTCTGCAGGTCATAAACAAGTGCTAATTTCTTGTTGTAGCTCCAATGTTAATACCTCCATGGTAAGATTAAAATATTTTTATCCACGGCATTGATCCTTCCTTGCATCGCACTGGAACTCTTGCCAATGTGTAGCATACCATCCTTTGTGAACCACAGGTCCCTCTGGTGGATAGTGGATCGTACGCCCATGTATATCTATATTCCCACTCATCTTATATCTGCCATAAGTGGAGGCAATGTTCATTACCTTTCTTCTTCTCCGCCTCGAGTGCTCTCTGTGTCGCATTGATCTCTGCCTTTAGTTCATCGACACCTTTCACGCTATCCTTCAGTAGATCGCGTCCAAGCCATCCCGAGTCAATCAAAGACTGGTGATGCGATCATCGTTCATCATTCATATCGAGATCCTGAAGCATCCGCCAGATGGGCATACGCCTCCTCGAGTGAGATCCAAACTGATTCATTTAATTTTAGTCCGAAAGATCACCTCTTTGATCATCCCACAGAGTGCCAGTTTCGATGGGATGTGAATATGCCTCTGAATCGAGTGATTCTCAGGGCAGCAGCAGCTTCTGCGATTTCTAGATTCGAGAGAAACTTGTGGGGGGGGGGGGG
>MJUU01030510.1:55008-92054 GCA_002080025.1 Modiolus philippinarum
TCATCAGAGCCTACCAAGTACAGAGGAGGAGGGATGGGCATTAGCACCCGTCAGAGCCTGCCAAGTGAAGAGGGATGTTGCGAAGGAGGGCCAATTATCAGTAGCAGGCGTCAGCAATTCAGTAGTGGCCGTGCGTGAGGGTGCTGACTAGGTCTATGAGTATGTGGCGCTTCCGTCCTTGGCCGAAAGAGCGATCTTGTTAATGTTCTCGTCAAAGATCTGGTGGAGATGACTATGGAGGATGCTCATCGACTGATGGATCTCCTACAAGGTGTCAAGGCATCGCTTGTAGTCCTCGAAAGCGACGCTGCGTTTGATTATGCTCTTGATGAAGCCTTCGTTTTCTTGATGGTTTGACCATCATCCACCTTGAAAGCATTTAGTTGCGCCGAGAACCCAACGAAATCGTTCATGGTCTTGCCGCCAAACTCGTACTTGAACATCCGGAAGACATTCTTATTTTTGCCGATGAGGGATACCGAAGGGATGCTCAGGGGGATAGTTGGGAAAGTCGAATTGGGCTCGACGTACACGATGACATTTGTCTATCTTCTCCGTTGAGGAAGGCATGACCTCGTACATCTAGAGTAGATCCTTCATCTTACGTTTATAAAATTCTGTGCCCTTATCGGTCCCAATCGTCTCGGACTTGCCATCCTTGAAGACGGTCCAAAAGGCATCTCGCACCGTTGCAATTTTTTATTGGAGCAGCACTAGCAAGCCGTACTTGGAGAGGACATCTATGATGCTCAAGAGATACTTAAAGCCCTGGTTATCGTCAACCCTACAAACCTTCTTAAATTTGCATCGGACAGGCTTATGCAGCTATTCGGCGAGCTAATCCGGTCATCATTCTTTTTCCCAACGTCCAGCAAATATCATGCTTTTGTGCCGATGATGGGTTTGATGATACCACATGCGCGCATTGGAATTAGGACTGGCATAAAGGAAAGCTAGCATTGTCTTATTGCAGATTGCATTGCATGTGGCCGTATCCTTATGTTTGTATTGCGTAGATCGTGGCGGTAGGCGGCCTGATCCACTCGGTTAATTGGCATCGACCAATGTTTGTAGTACCATCGGCCGGCCTTCGAGCGCTTTTTCCAATTTGGTCCCTTAGCATGTGAAATTATGCTTAGACAGATTCATCTCGACGGGCATCCGATTTATCAGCTTATTCATGAGTCCGGCACCGATATGAGCCACGAACTGCAACTTACGAGCTCTGTAGACGGTACAGGTCCCAATCCTCTGCCACCGCCCATTGCTGGTCAATACCTCGCCAATGCCTTTCGTTTTAATCTTACTTCGACATTTCAAGCAGTAGATTGCCATTTTATATAGATAAATTGACGTTGAAGACCTTATCTACGATGAGCGTACCGTGAAAAGGCGCGATGTATGGCACGACTGCGATAGACTCTCATATTCGGAAAATCACTCCATCAGCCCATTTACCAGGTGCAGCAGTGGGCCCTGGGAAAGGGTTTTTGAAAGACGATATCAGCGACCTTCTCTCCATTAGGTGTAGCTGCCCAATTCCTTGATAAACGTGGTGATCGTAATGAAGCCACCAGCCAAACCAAGCGGTATTGAACCCTTCTTGAACAGGTGATTGTCGTTTCCAAACCTCGAGAGTTCGACCCCCCCACCGCAAGAATCTCATGGTCTTCGATGACTTGATGCTGAATAATCAGAGCAAGTCCGAAAACTACTTCATTTACGGTCGCCATAATAATGTGGATTGTTCTACCTGTGCAAAAATTACATAAAGCTATCGCGACAATCGATCCAAGAGAATACCATCTTCATCTTACTCTTCGAGCAGGAAATTGCGATCATATCCGCAGGGATCTTTGCAGCAATTTCATCCCGACTCAATTTGATAATTTCTGTGACCGCTGCTGGGCAAAACCTCATGAATTCCTGACCAACGATCTCACGAGCCCCAAGACGGCAGTTTCGGAGACCCCTAAGGCTTGCAAAAGCGAGAAACGAAAGGAGATCGTCTCGTACCTCCATAAGCATCATAGGTATGGGATGGGGTGTAGATCGTCTTTCATCCCAAATGCTTCTACATTGTACCTGGTTTCGTGGCCATCCTCAACGCCATGAAATAATCCAACCAAAGCAGCAAAGAGAAGTACGAGAAGCTGCAGTGAAAGACCCTTCCAATAAAGGAGAAGGGGCGATAAGGGCCTTATTTGGCCTGATAAATAAATTTGGTTAAATTCACAGAATTTTCCCATTGAAATGTTCTATGCGAATTGCTTTTCAGTAAACAGTAACATTTTTATACCCCGCCACATGTAGTGGCGTGGTATTATGTGATACCCTCAGTCGTGTGTCCGTCCGTCTGTCTGTCTGTCTATCTGTCTGTCTGTCTCTGTCTGTCCGCCTGTCCGTCCGTCCCCCGAAGGTTTCCGACTGATTACTTTTGAACGGAATGACATACAGTCTTCAAACTTGGTATGTAGCTTGTTCACCACAAAACTCAGGTCGAGTTCGAATATGGGTTCAGAGGTCCAAGGGGTTCTGGAGCTATGCCCCTTGATACTTCGAAATTTTGTGAAACGTGGCGGGGTATCGTGTAATCCACCATTACTATTTTTCAAATATTGATGTAAGATTACTGAGTTTTTGATTATAGAATAAGGGACAAATTGAAGATTTGTCGAAAAATAACAAATTTGACCAATTTTGACTACTTTTTCTGTATTAGAAACAAGAGTACATGCAAGAACCACAAAAATATTTATATGAGAGGTTCTATTCATTTGTACCAATAAGTTGGTAAATTATCTAATTGGTTTTTGAATGTGCTTGACATTTCCTGTTAGGAAAACTGTTCGAAAATCTGCCAAATCCGGTACAAAATTAGCCTTTTCATGACGTCAGAACTGTAACTATTGTAATGTCATAGGTTTTGTATTTTTTTCTGTAAATGGGATCTCAACTTTGAAGAAAATCTTGAGGTGCACCTTAGAAATTCACTGGAATTTTGGGCCAAATCAACCTCTTATCGCACATTGTCCTTTACAATGCCTTTGACAGTGAATCACGGGATTTACGGGGGTTACAGGAGGTATGCAGGCGATTGACGAGGACTATTCGATACCATCGCCAGTCTAGCCGTACGAATATTTGTCTTTTCCACCGCAAAGACGTTGGGAGCAAGGATGTGAACACCGCTTCCAATGCAGCCCTGAAGGATTTGGAGAATCGAAGGCCGTCGACCACGTGGTTACATATGTAAAAGAAGCCCCCAATACCGCCTGTTGCTAAGAGCATGGGGGCCTTGCAGCAGCATGTCCGTCTCAATAATCTCATATCGGATATTGGAATTGCAACCATCTTCGACTTCGTCCAGCGCTATGAATAAATATATGATGGCGGGTATCCTTACTTTCACCGAAAAGAATCCAGGAGTATCAGAGTATCAGATTCACGAGAACGAACCTCAAGCCGGGGCTAAGCTGAAAAATATCGTTGCAGAGATACGCATCAATATCTAGACCCAGGAGAGCTATCTCCTGATCCAAGGCCGACTCATGAAGAACGATGGGTCCACTTACACTGATGTAACCCTTTGGTCTAATGATATCATAGCTCCTTTGCCTGTGTATAGGTTTTCTTTTGTTATGGGCACACATTGCGATGCAGATGTCCTAAAGGTTTCAGTTTGTCTGTTTTTCCTACCCTATTCCGTTTAACATTTTTTGCATCGAAGATTTCTTGCCTTGTATAAGTCGGAATGATTTAACTATGATCAGAATTTTGGAAATGATAAGTTGTCTCGCATAAGCAATTTTCAAGTTTGACTCATGTTTATTTCTTGTTTGCTGATTCCTTGATTTCAAATTGTAAGTCAATTTTTCTGTAAATATTTCTGTGGTTGTATAAGTTGGTATGATTAAAAATTTGGTCTGAAACTTGGAACGTTTAAATGATATTTAAAATTATAGGAGGTCCATCCTGCTTGCCGATATTTTGATTTTTACCTCTAAAACAAATTTTCGTGCTACTTTCTTGGTTTTTAGCTCTCCCGGAGTAAAAGGCCAAGTGAGCTTTTGCCATCACTTTGCGTACGTAGTCCGTCCGGCAGTTAACATTTTCGAAAATCTTCTCCACTGAAACTACTGGGCTAATTTTAACCAAACTTGGCCTAAATCATAACCGTGTATGAAAATCAGAAGATATATCAAAACACTGACTGGACAAAAATTATCAGCATGGTAAGATCTATCCACCCTGCAATCTTGAAGAAAATTCGAAAACCCATCTTGGAATTATTGCCCTTTTCCCGTAAATTTTTCAAAATTTTAAAATATTTTATTTTCAATTGGAAAAACTATAACAGATAAAAGTCAACTTAAATTCCAACATGCTCAATATACCAAGCTCTATCCACCTAGAAATTTTGAAGGAAATCTAAATACTCATGTAGGAGTTATTGCCATGTATTTCTCAAATTGTCGTAATTTTACGTATTCTGTCTTATATTTCAAAAACCATTTGAAATAGAGTTTAAATAGCAAAAATGTTTAGCTTTCCATGAACTACAATTTAAATAGCAAAAATGTTTAGCTTTCCATGAACTACAATTTGTTTCCCAAATTTTGCATAAATATGCTAATCAGAAATCCCAAATAGCTGCCACTGAAAATTTATTTCTCATTGGACTGTGATAATATCTACGCAGAAGCTTAAAGTCTAGGATGCCTCAAGCGAGTTCCAAGATAAGTCCTGGTTAAATAATTTTGTAGGAGTTATACCTCTTTTTAACTTTTAAAATTGACAAAATATCCTTGTAAGCGCTCTAACAAATCTATTTCTCATTGGAATTTGATTATATTTGTATAGTAGCCTTAGTTCAAGGATGCCTCAAGCGAGTTTGAAAATGAGTTCTATTCGAACTTTTTAAGGAGTTATGCCCTTTTTAATTTTGAAATTGAAAATAACGTTGTAAGCGTTTGCGAAAATTTATTACTCATTGAATTTGGATAATATATACAGTAGCTTTAGTTAAAGGTTGCCTTAAGCGAGTTCGAAGATGAGTGCTTTTCGAACAATTTTGTAAGGGTAATGCCCCTTTTTAAATTTGAAAATTCACAAAATGTCCTTGTAAGCGCTCTACAAAGTTTATTTCTTATTGGATTTTGATAATATTTACACAGAACCCTTAAGTCTAGGATCCCTCAAACGAATTCCAAGATGAGACCTGGTAACATACTTTTGTAGGAGTTATGCCCCTTTTTAACATTGAAAATCAACAAAATATCAGTGTAAGCGCTCTAGAAACTTGATTTCTGATTGGATTTGATTAATATTTATACAGAAGCTATAGTTCAAGGATGCCTTAATCGAGTTCGAAGGGTCCTTTTCGAACATTTTTTGTAGGAGTTATGCCCCTTTTTAAATCTGAAAATTGACAAAATATCCTTGCAACAACTCTAGAAAAATTTATTTTTCATTGGATTTTGATAATATCTACGCAGAATAGTAGGGTCTACATGTAGGATGCCTGAAGCAAGTTCACAGATGAGTACTGTTCAAATAATTTTGTAGGAGTTATACCTCTTTTTAAATTTTTTAAATTGACAAAATATCCTTGTAAGCGCTCTAAAAAAGTTGTTTCTTATTGGATTTGGAAAAAACTTTTACAATAGATTTTGTTCAAGAATGCTTAAGCTAGTTCAAAAATGAGTTTTGTCCTGGAGTCTTGTACGATTATTTTTGTAGGAATTATGCCCCTTTTTTAACTTTGAATATTACCACAAATATGCGGGGTTTCAAATTGCTGGAGCGCTGGGGATATATGGCTACGCGAGGCCCTTGTCATGTTAGTCATGTGGCTCTGCTAACGGATACTTCGATTTGAAACAATAATCAAAAATTTCCTCAAAGATTTCTGGATTTGTATCAGTGGGAATTATTTGATATGTAGTCTAAAGCTAAAAAATGATATGGTATGGTAAAATCAGTGTTTCTAGCACTTACTGTATCAACATATTAGTGTGTCAGACAGAATTTGATTCCAAACTGGAATATTCAAGTTTTTTCTCCAAATTTCGGGAATGAAATTGCGAGGCCCTTTCGACGACGCCCATTTCAACATGAGCTAGTTTATTTTTGTAGATTTCACAATTCATATAATGATAGCTTTTCTGAAACTTTTATATTTTGTGAATTTTATTTTAAAATTCCTCAGCAGTTTGGCCTCCACAAGGCATTCACCAGTATTATAAGGGAAATCATGATGACTTTATTCAAGAGCATTTTTACAAACTTCCAAAGGAACTTAAAGCTGGATATTATGATGCCATGGTATTATACAGTAAAAATGATTATTTAGAAGCTGAAAAGTTTCGAGCTCATCTAGAAAATGACATATTTCCTGACATTCCTGGTAGAATTAAAGCAGTATTATATGACGGCCCTGAACTAGAAGGTTTGTCTGCCTTAGATCTGCAGCATTTAGATGGTAGATTTCAGCGTTGTACATTCACATTTGTATATTTAACGAAACAGTTTGTTGAATGTGATTGGTATTATTTATCTAGTCAAACTTGTTTAATGGAAGCTATTTACAACAAAGATAGAAAGTGGCGTGTCGTTCCAGTATACACTATTCAAAGAAGTAAAGCAAACTTCAGAATTCCGATGGGACTTAATTCGTTGAAGGGTATAAAATATTATAATAAAAATGAAAGATATAGAAAAGGAGTGAGAAGATTAATGGGAGATAAGATCATAAGAAGAGAGGAGAATGAAAGAGAACTTAAGCGTCAGCGTTATGATTATTTGGTACGAAAAGTAAAGGAAGAACAAGAGGCATATAGCCGAATGCAATATGAACATGAAAAACAACAAAGAATGTTATATCAAAATCAGATGCACACAGAAAAGGAACGAGAGTTTTATAGGTTACAATCTAAACAACACCCAGAGCACAGCATGGATCCTTCAGGAGCAAGATATCCTAAAACAGCGGGCGATAATTCACAGCCATCTTTTTTTCACCCCCCGTTTGTGCCGAATTATCCTTCCGATTGCAAAGACATATCAGGTATGAAAAAAGAATTACAGTAAATTTGAATTCTACAGATTGCAATTTCAACAACTTATGTTTAATCATTGCAGATTTAGCATTTAATATGTTGAAAAGTTGCGAGAACAGTTAAAATGTCTCGGCGGTAGTGTTTAGCCATTTTGGTGCAGTATTTGTTGACTTAGGTTTCATTTATCTAGGAAGTAAATAATGAATTGTAAAATGTAAAGAAAGTTCGAAAGTATTAGAAAAACCATGATCCTTAATACTGTACAACATTTTCATTTATAAACCTAAGAACTAAAATGGAAAACCTTGTAAATCTGGTATTGGATCTATAGGTAAACAGAAATTACACAAGGGATATATTGATTACACATCACAAGAGACTTTTATTTTTTTGCAATTTATTTCACTGATTTCAACGATCTCCCCTTATAAAGGGGGTATATTGAGATGGTGATGTTCATCCGTGTGTCCTTCTGTCCTTACAACTGAGGGTACCTTACTCTTATCCGCTACTCCTCCTTAAACAATATTACAAATGGGTACCAATCTGTTATTTGCTACTTCTCCTGAAATACTTTATAGGTTTTCATAAAATTTTAACAAAGTCTTTGTGACATTAAGTAGATGAGCACCCCCTTTTTCAGAATTTGATTTGATGTCAAATTTTTAGATTCAGTTTTATGAAGCAGGGTATATAGGGATTTTGTCCCCTGTACATTTGCTCCATATCCCTTCATTTGGTTGGCTTTGCTGCTTTGCTTACAGTTTTCTCGTCTTTATTTTTATATGTAAGCAATATAACGATTTCATAAAATCATATCATGCAATGTATGAAGATAAAAATTATATCTATGAAAGATTTTTAACATTATTCCTATTATAGTATTTCTACCTATCATTTCTATGTAAAGTCCTTAAATTTCAATTTTAGTATTTGAACTTTAATGAATGTTTCAAAACTAAAAAAAATCAAATTTCTGTAATAGATAATTTAAATGCTGCAAAAACATTAACTCTTTAATTATTAAATTAGCCATGAAAAGACCATTGCAGAAAGGAGATTTTCTCTTTGCTTCGATAAGGGTTCAAAACTTAAGAAAGGATGGATTGCAATAAGGCCGTTTTCTGGCCGAAACATAATTTTAATATAATTTATTCCAATGTAACCAACAATATATGTAGTTACGTCTATGCAGGTCACATCATCATGTGATTTTCCTGAGATTCCTGTCAAAAGGATTAATTAAGTATGAACAGTTTAAAAATGGGCACTTTGCTAAAACATTAATGGACATTATTATATACTACTCAACAATAGAAACGACAAACAGTTAATTTTGTGAATATTTTTTGCATTTCGCAATTTAAAGATTTATCTTAGTGTATTAATGTATTCAACGCCAAAACACATTTCTATTCCATTTTAAGTCAGTTCCGAAACGGATATGATGTTTATCCGGAATGAGAGTTTTTCGCTCGATAATTGGGTCCGCTTTTACCTGATTAATTATTTCACTTGTTTGATGTCAATTATTGGGACATATCACCAGGTTAACAATTTGCAATCTTAAAAATAGAAAACGATGTCTCATTCCGATGCCCCGTTCAATCCAAAATCAACGTGAACAATGATTTGGCGCTCTAAGACTGTCTATCTAACTTCATTGTTATGTATAAAAGAAAAAAAAACAAACTTTTGATTAGTCTAAAGCAAACGTTATGATCAAATGATAAATCATTTGGCACCATGTCACATGAGACGTTGCAACGTCAATATCGCATAACTATAGCGGTTTACTCTTATGACAAAAGTACTTGAAAACGGAAAACAGGCATGAGGAGTTCATGGTCGATATAACAACAGAGGTTTGAAGTCAGCTTGTTCGAAAATATGATGGTTTTGTAAAAACGAAATATGGACATATCCACAATTTCCATCATTACAAAATTTTGTTGTAATTTATCTTTTCAATTGATACCAGAATTTATTACTACACGTACATATGAATTTGTCAGAAGAACACGAATTATAGTTCAATGTGCCAAATGTTTCTTCTTAACTTCTACTCGGGGGGGGGGGCAAAATTGTTTCTCAAACCCTTCATGTTTAATAATCAATTTTTTTAATTAGGCAAACTATCAAGTCAGTTGGTCTAAATAAAAAGATTTTTAGCTTGTTCATGGTATGTGTTTTACTCTTAATATGAAAAAGAAATGAAATGGGGTAAATTTCAAGGAGACAACATCTCATCTCCAGGTCAAAACGACCCAAAACAAAGCATCTAGGGGTCACCGTACGGTCTTCATGTAATAAATATGAAGAGGTCTTATTCTGAGTTATACCAATTATGCAATTGTAATTATATCATATGATTATAAATTTATCATTTGGCCGACTTAGCGCCTTAATGCAACCAATCCATTACACTTTTCCTGTACTCTCCTTACCTTAAAATATTGTCATAACACAAGTGAATTTTGTAGTTATCTTACGCCATTTCAGTGGCAGTTCATTCCTATTTCAATTCGAAAAAAAAACAAGCAAAGGAACAACGCTTTTATTGTTGTTCTTCATCTTGAAGTCACCATGAGGCCTTCAACAATGACCTTTGCTCATACCTCATAGTAAGTTCAAGACGGCCCCTAGCACCGGTTTAAGCGGAATTCTTTGCTAATTGTCGATCAACGCTACATTCATGTCTTCATTGGTCATGGGTGCGGGATTGTCAACAAACATAAATTAAACTGGCAAAGTGCTCTTACAATTACCGTCATCCTTTGCCAGACAAAAGCACAAGTGTCTTAAGCTAGTGGACGATTACAACATATAGACATACACAGGGCACTCATCAAGTCGAAAGAAAACTTGGCGTTATAAAATAGTGAAATGTGGGCACTTAAAACAGGTGGTCTGTATTACATTTCGAAATTACAAAAATAAATGCCAAAATTTGAAAGTATGAATAGTATATCCATATGAGAAATTCTCTCACGCACAAGTACACCATAACTGAAAAATATAGATAGCATACATCTCTCGCACGGGAAATCTTTTTACGGACTCCACACTGCAGGAGAGACAAACTCCAGTCGTAAATGGTGAATAAAAGGATATGGAGTATGTGCACATGAGACAAAGTCTCTACAAATACATGGTAAAAACAAGCAAAGGAACAACGCTTTTATTGTTGTTCTTCATCTTGAAGTCACCATGAGGCCTTCAACAATGAGCTTTGCTCATACCTCATAGTAAGTTCAAGACGGCCCCTAGCACCGGTTTAAGCGGAATTCTTTGCTAATTGTCGATGAACGCTACATCCATGTCTTCATTGGTCATGGGTGCGGGATTGTCAACAACATTAATTAAACTGGCAAAGTGCTCTTACAATCACCGTCATCCTTTGCCCGACAAAAGCCCTAGCGTCTTAAGCTAGTGAACGATTACAACATATAAACACAGGGCAGTATTAGAATGACTGGAAAAACCAGTCAGGTGTAATTTTTTTTCATTTTATATACTTTATAATAATTTCAAAACTACATAAGAGCTGTTTTGGCAAATATTGTGACACCAGCTGGCTAAGACTTCAAATTTACCTTACATTCCTAAGTCATTTTTTGGATCAATTGAAGTTATTACTAGCATTTTGTAACGTGCTTTGAATTTTATCTATATTTTGTGTTAAGGTGTGAAACCACCAATTCATATCTTGAATATTTTCAACTAAATTTGGGATTTTCAAACCTCCCTGGGCTATTCGTCTTCAATTTAACCTTCCCAACATGTATGTCGTGAAAGGTACAATCCTTCTCTACATTGTATCAGATTTTCATCATATATCTAAAGCATCAAAGAGATTCCCAGTGTGTCTGGGAAGACACTTATAAATGCGTACCACGACGTACCACGACGTCAAAAATTGCAGGTAAAGGGTCATAAGGAAATCCTCTCCTTTAAGTGATCAAAAAGTACACCTGGTCAGTTTACCTTGGTTTTGAAATAAATCTCATACATATATTTATCATATACTTAGTTAAATATGATTATAATTTTACCCCTAGATAAAACTAGATTATTCCAACAAAAATTTACGAAGCGGGCTGATGTGACATCGTTATCAACTGCTTCCGGTAATAATCGCATGACTTTCCGTCACAAATCGGAAGCTTTATCACATGTTAGTTCGTGTATTTCCGTAAAAACGATAAACATTGCATAAGTTTGTGTATTTCCGTAAAAACGTTAAACACTGCATACGATATCAACATATCAACAAAATACGAATACTGCATTTTAAAAGTATGAGTATAATTTCTTTTACAGTTGAAATATATGATAAAAATATCATTACAGGTCATTTTTCATATCACATCCTTCCTTAGCCCGCGGTCCTTAAATCATCCCTCGAGCCTGGCTGCTCTCGGGTTGATATAACGACCTTGGACTGATAGGTGTGATATGAAAAATGCCATGTAATAATCTATAAATATCATTATTTAAATTTTAATATTATTCATCAAAATCCCTCAAATAGTTTTAAAGAATACAAGGTCTACCTATTGATTCATAAGGTCTGTTTTCACATATCTTCCAAACTCTAATTAGGGAATTTTAGGTTTCATACCTAGAAGGATATAGTTTTTCTGTATGCAGTAATTTTAGATACCTGAAATCGATTTTCCACTCATTTTCTGAATCTTAACTTAAATAACATACTTTCACTCAGATTTTGATAGGCCACTTGGTAATTTCTTTAGGTTTTTTGACAGTGCATAATAATTCAGCCCCGGGTGATATAGCTTACTCAGTGAGACAAATAGCCATGTCACATAGCAAACAATTTAATAATTGTATAAAAACTTATATTTAGATTCAATCAGTAATTTGTTCTCTATCAGTTTTTAAACATATTTCGTTGTATGGATGTTCAAATATTTGATTGGATCTGCACTGAAGAGATAAAAGTTGTCTAAACTGTCATATGCAGAAATTGAATTCACAGTAACTTTGGCAATTTGTTATTTAATTTTTTATTATTGGGGTATGATTTAGAAATTCAAATGATTTAAGTATATCACATTTTATTTGCTTTGAATTTAAATCTTCTGGTAGCTGGGGGATTTTAAAGTATTTGATGAAATTCGCTGTGTATCGCCGACAATCACTGAAAATCATTTGAAAAAAAAACAAGGAATGCATTTACCTTTAGCTACATGTCACTGTTCACTTTAGTCCATATAGAGAGAGTTCAACATGTCAGGTTAATTTTTATATTCCATGATTCTTGGAGTCAACCAAATTTATTAGTAGTCATACCCTCTTTATGTGCTTGGGGATACCTACAGACTGAGCGTATATTGAATATGAAAGACGACTTGTACTTATTGGAATGAAGTCCTAAGGAACAAACTAATTTTTAAATATAATACATTTATTTTGTTACAACTAGGTGAAAAATTTGCCTCCCAAAGTATTGGCAGGAATTTTCCATCCGTAAAACCTTACAGTACAGGAACATATCAGCAACATTACTCTGGTAAATCATCTTCAAAAAGAAGTGAATATTCTTTTATGAGTCATGATGATGTCTCCTCTGAGAGAGATTACCAGTCACAACCAACATATACAAGTGGACCAAAAGAGATGCATTATCAGAGTAATTATGTAGACCCAAAGGAGAAACATTATCACTATCATTATAGTGATCCAAATATGAAATATGAAAGTCAAGGAGATGAAGTTTACAATATTCAAGCAGATAATGTGGTAATTGGGGAAGGGCAGATATTGTCTGATAGAAGGAAAGTTGACCTAGACAATATTGATATTGGTCGACTTGGTAGTAGAAATAGAGAAAGGTATAAAGCTAGCAAAGTTTTCAATATAGTGTTACTGGTTATATACTTGATATAGTTAAATAATAAAATAATATTTCAAAGTTGCAAAATTGCAACGTCTTGGACCACACAATTTAATACGGATTGCATATTTCCATATTTTTGTTGTTGAAAGAAATCAAAATATGTTTGAGAAAATATATTTTTGTAAATAGAAAAAACAATCCCGTCGTGGACCTCACAATTTAAATCAAAATTATGGTTTCATATTAACTTCACATTGTGTTTGTTAGCGTTCCAATTTTTATATAAAAATTGTTTGCGTTTAAATTCCCCTTAACACACGGACGCCCCAGCATCAATCTTCATGAACACCTGCGAATTTTTTTCTATTTAGAAAAAAGAAGAGAAACGGGGAATATGTCAAAGAGACAACGACCCAAAGGGGAGCAATAACAACTCAAAGCCACCATAAGATCTTCAATGAACGGTGAGAAAACCCCACTACCAACGGCAGGTCGGAGTCGGCCCCTGAATAAAGAGTAATCAAGTTCAGCAAAATAAACATCATCCTTGACTCCTATAGACATAAAGTAAACTTAACTAGAAAAAAGACAAGACACACAAAGGCTTAATAAATTTCCTGACTTAGGACAGGCGCAAACCTGCTGCGACGGGGTTAAACTAGTTTTATTGGGCCCAAACCTTCCCCCTATAGCTAATGTGATAAATCAAAAAACAATCGTAACAACAGTAAAATTCAGTTGGCAACAGGACTGAGTCAATTGTGAAAAATGAAAGTGAAAGAACTAAATATACGGACATAAACATGAAATCACAAGAGACTACTAGCAGTTAACTACCATGCCAGCTACAGACCCATTACCAACTGACGAAGTAAGTTATGTACCCTCAGTATACAGCTTCCACCAAGATCCCTTCCTGTGAGGAGTTTAGCAACGGCAGTAGAATACCGAAGGAACAAGGGAAGCGATGACTACAAAACTCGAAGTCCAAAGACAAGGCAAAAATGGTAACAGATAAAAACAAAGACAAAACAAGGACGTGAGACAGCTACAATGCACGGAAATAAAAAGATAACATAAAGAACTAAGGCACTCATAGTGTGAACTCCCATGAAAACCGGGAGTGACATCAGGTGCTTCGGAAGGGTAAGCATGTCATAATGATTTCGTGCATATACCGGAATACATAACCCGTGTCCATGCAATACAGATTTTAGAAATTTAGAATGTGTTTAGTTAAAATGCAAAGACCCTATCAAAAAATCAATGTTAATACCAAAGAAGGCCATACGTAATGACTTGACGACAATACCGTAATTATAACCCTTATGAATTAGACGATTTAAAGGTTTTATAAGTTTGTTAGGCAAGTTGAAGTATTTTTTACTCTTATATACAACATTACCTTAAAATAAGGGATGTGAAACACCAGCCTTGATTAGATGTTTATAGGTTGCAATTGTATTAATGAACCAAGTTTTTATATCGATGATAAAATTTAGTAAAGGTTTTAACTAGTTTATGATAACGAAAACCCTGATGTAATAGTTTTTCAGTTATGAAAAGATTCCGTTCATTAAAATCGCAAACATTTACTTACATTTAAGGCGATAAATATCTAACTGGTCTTACTTAGTCTTAAAAATTCTTGGGAGGTCTACTTTGAAAATGTGTAAGTCGGGCCTCTTCCAAGATGGATGGCAGTTGGGAACATAAGTTTTAACATTGGATTCTATCTCAGAACACATTCAAAGTTTTTCTTCTCTGACACTTCTTGGCCTATTTGAACAAAACTTGGTCACAACTGTCCTTACTTAGCCCTGTTTGACAACTTTGACTGAAAAGTGCACGTCATATGCAAGAAGACCGGTATCGGTTTAAGATAGTTTAAGATTGGACTCAATGTGAATGCATTTAATGATCTTCTCCTCAGAAGCAACACAGCAAGTTAGAACGAACTAAACTTTGTCACAATGGTCCTTGGTTGGTCTCCTTTCAATGATATCTCTGCAAAGTCTGCACCTCATCAAAGATGCCCCCAGCGAGTAACCCATTTCAACATTGGGCCCTTAGCATATTCAAAAATCTATTCTGAAAGTACATTTGCAATGGGAACAAAACTTTGTCACAATAGTCCTTAGTTTGCTCCCTTTGACAAAATGCGTCCATCAAGTCCACATCACACCCATGATGCCTGACAGCTGGGAACATATCTTAACACTGGACCATATTGGAAAGCATTCAAAGATCTTCCGCTCTGAAACTGCAGAGGCAATAGAATCCAAACTTGCTCAAAATAGTCCACGGATGCTCTCCTGTAACAAACTAATGTGTCTGACAATTTCACACTTCATTCAAGATTTCCACCAATGATGAAAATAGCTTAATAGATTTTCTCCTCTGAAACTATAATTGGAACCAAACTTTGTCACAATGGTCCCTGGGAAGTTTCCTTAAAAATATTTTGGCACATCTTTGTCTCATCCAAGGTGGCTGACAGTTGGAAACCTAGTTTAACACTTGGATCTATGGGAAAGCATTAAATCATTTTTTTTTTTCTAAAACCAAAAAGCTAATCGGATTCATACGTTGTAAATCAAGATCTGCCCAGTCTGTTACATAAATTAAAAAAAAATCCATACAAGAAAAGATAGATCACTGGGTTTTTATCTTGGTCAGCTAAAACTAACCAAAATTTTGTCTGCAGTTAAACACAGGGCTCAAGCATACGTCGAGACTATCCATGCCCGAAGTGACATAATTCACAAGTGGATACTTAAAAATGTAAATCCCGTTATTTTCCCAAACATATTCTCTCAAAATATTTGATTTTTCAATATTTTATGATCATGTAAATAACGGGATTTACATGAAAATTTTTAATTAATGATTCTTCTCCTAGATAAACAAAAAATCAAAGGTATTCAAAAAGCCTGTGCCAATCTAAAAATGTTGTATTAGGTTATAAATCCAATTATTTTTTGAAAGCCAATTTAAAAGGAAAAGTATGCTACAAGAAAAGAAAAATGGTATGCAGTGTGCTTGATACTCTTATTGATAATGTCACATTTAGAGGTGATTTTTATCGACAGCAAGTTAGTTTTCCAATGTGCATGATTTATGCTCCTGTACTTACAGACCTGTTCTTATACTCCTTATAGACTGGTCCGTGTTGTTCATTTTTTATACGACCGCAAAAATTTTGCGGTCGTATTTTGGTATGGCGCAGTCGTCGGCGTCGGCGTCGGCGTCTGTGGACAGCATAACTTTGTTTCTAGTGGACGATGATCTTCAAATTTCAGTATGTGGTTTCTTGGCATAAGGGCAATCCCGACTTTAAATTTCGGGTTTGTGACCCCACTCGTTTTAGAAAAAGGGACCAAAAAGGGATAAATTTGGTATTTTTGTGTCTGTGGACAGCATAACTTTGGTTCCAGTGAACGGATCATTTCAAATTCTGTATGATGTTTCTTGGCACATGCTTTAGCCCAGGCTATAATTTTATGTTTCGGGCCCCGCCTGTTTTAGAAAAGGGGGCCAAAAGGGGTTAAATTGGTTGTTTTCACTTATTTGATCGCAGAATCTTTATTATTTATCGGATTTTGATGGGGTTTCTTTTAGTAAACTCCTTAGGAAATTTCCAATCTGGAATATGCCAACGGATTTCTCGTGGCATGTACCGTTCACGAGATAAATGGGCCCAAAAGGGGCGAATTTCAAAAATTTCATTTTTTTTAGTCCGATTTTGATGCAATTTTTTCCAAAAGATTCCTAATGAAAAATTATCATAGCGCTCTGGTATTAGATTTTTGGTAACTTGTTTCCTTACCCAGCTATGAGGGGCTGAAGGGGGCAATAATCGTAAATTTACAGATAACCTAAAAAAATTTTATTTTTCATCAGATTTCGATGGGATTTTTTTCTTTGGATTCCTCTTGATGTAAGCTTTCAGCAGTATGTCAACGGATTTGGCGTAGCTCTTACTGTTTCCGAGCTATGAGGGGCCGAAGGGGGCCAAAATCGTAAATTTACAGATAACCTTAAATTTTTCTTTCATCGGATTTCGATTGGATTTTTTTCTTTGGATTCCTTTTCATGTAATCTTTCAGCAGTATGACAACCGATTTGGCCTAGTTGTTACCGTTTCCGAGCTATAAGGGTTCCAAGGGGCCACAACTGCAAATTTGCAGATTGCCTGAATTTTTATTTTTCATCGGATTTCGATGGGATTCTTTTCTTTGGATTCCCCTTGATACAAGCTTTCAGAGGTGTGTCAACGGATTTGGTGTAGCTCTTACGGTCCGTGCTATAAGGGTCCACAGGGGCCAAAACTGCAAATTTGCAGATTACCTAAAATTTTCATCGCATTTCGATGGGATTTTTTTTCTTTGGATTCCTCTTGATATAAGCTTTCAGTGCTATGTCAACGGATTTGGCGAAGGTTTTACTGTTTCCTAGCTATAAGGGGTCTAATGGGCCAAAATTGCATTTTTTTTCAAAATAATATGCAATTTTATTTTTGATCAGATTTTGATGGGATTTTTTTCTTTAGATTCCTCTGGATATAAGCTTTCAGCAGTTTGTCAATGGATTGGGTGTAGCTCTAACCGTTTCCGAGCTATAAAGGGTCAAAGAGGAATCATAAGGAGTCATAAGGGCTAATCTTTATTTTCCTTAGTTTGTGTACAGCTAATTACTGGGTCAATCTCCTTATTGCGTCTATCTTATTATTGTGTCAACCTCTTTCCTATGTCCATACTTACTTTAAATTACACTTTTTTTCAAATTTCAGTGGACGACATGCTGCGGTCGTATCATGCTGCGCTCTGCATAGCCCTTTATTGTATGTGTGTTTGTGTCTTCATTTTCTTTTCTATCCGGTGCTTATGTTGTGTCTTTGTTTCTTTCTTCGTTGTTTTTCCGGCGTTGTCATTGTCCTTGGATTGTTCGTTTTAGACTGACGGTTTGGTTTTCACTTACTTTCATAACAGTCTTGTAAAATTTCATAAAATTAAAGATGCTAGATCCTTCCATCTCCCTTAAAGATAAATTGATACATTGATGATGTCCTTTCCATTAATAACGAATCTTTTGCTAAATGGATCCATCAATATATCCTCCACAGCTATAGGTAAAGAAAACAACATACAGCTCATAAAAATTATTGCAGTTGGCGTTAACATATGTGTTACGATCTCATGTTCATTTACTCTATATCCTTTCGTAAAACATAAACCGCTAGATCTAAATCTTTTTGGGATTTACATTTCAAAATTAGACAAAAATGGTCAACTCAGTATTAGAATTTTAGACAAAAGGGACGCCTTTTCATTTCAAAATTATCAACATCCTTAATATGGAAAGTAATTACGAAGTGTATGTTTCACAGTTCTGTTGATTTGTTACGCTAGAGCTAGCACCAATCCGCAGATAATCTCATTAGGCATATCTATCTACGTGACCGCCTTGGTTATTGAGGCTTCAAAACTTTTCATCTCATACGATCATTAAAAGGTTTCTTGAAGCAATATCAGTCTGTTGTGGAAAAATTTGAAGCTTCGGTCCGAACTGTGATTCAAGATTCATTTTAATTCGAGCGCAAAATTTTTGGGGTCGTATAATAATATGGTGCTGCCTTCGTTGTCGTTGTCGTTCTCGTCTTCTGTAGCAATATCTGCTTTTGGTCAATAACTTTCGTTCCAGCTGATGAATTCTTTTCAATTTTTACACATTTTTCATTTGCATGAAAAGAAGGTTTGGACTGGTTTATGTTTATTGTGGCCCCTTTCATTTTCATAAAAGGGCCAAAAAAAGAAAAAAAATTGTGTTTTCATATATTAGACTGTAGAATCTTTATTATTTACCGGAACTCGATGGGGTTTTTCTCTTTGGGAAAATTACCAATCTGCATTAAGCCAACATATTTCACGTCAAATGTACCGTTCACGAAATAAATGGGGTCCAAACAGGGCAAATTTCAAAAATATTAATTTCTTATTTTTTGTCCGATTTTGATGCTGTTTTTTTTCCGACAGGTTCATTATGAATAAGAAATACCGAAGTTACTGTTAATTTACATTCTGTATATGAGCATTTCGACAACTTATGTCTCTTCAGTGCAGACAAAATCAAAACATTTGGAAAACGTGTAAAATCTGATAGAGAACAAATCACCAATAGGGTCTAAAAAGTAAAGCAAAAATCAGATATGGGCAGATCTTTGCAAGAGGGAGATACTCCTTAGTTTTGAATAAATTTTTGCATAATTTGATATTGCAAGTTTCCAAATAAAATCGGTTCTCGGAGACGAATAGTCCACTAGCAGAGGCATCGACCCAGTGGTAATAAATAACAAAATACCTAAGTTACTGTTAATCTGCATATGCGCATTTTGACAACTTATTTCTCTTCAGTGCAGATAAAATCAAAACATTTGGAAATCTATACACCAGGGGCTGAAAGGGGCAAATATTCCAAATGTGCATATCACCTAAAATTATTATTTTTGATGGGATTTTTTCCCTCTGGATTCTTTTTGTTATAAGCCTTCGGCAGTATATCAACATATTTGGCGTATCCCTTACCGTGTTGGAGCTATAAGGGATCAAAGGGGCCAAAATTGCAATTTTTCAAAATATAAAAAATCTTATATTTTTCATCGGATTTCAAAGGGATTTTTTCTTTTGATTTCTCTTGTTGTAAACCTTTGGTAGTTATCAACATATTTTGTGTAACTCTTACTGTTTCTGAGCTTTAGTGGATTAAAAGGGCTGTTTTGTTTTATGTTCTTTAGGCTTGCTCATATAAACTTTAAATTACACTTGTTCAAATTTCAGTGCCCGAAATGCTGCGGTCGTGTTCGTATCATGCTGCGCTCGGCTTAGCTCTTTATTACTAAGTATTGAGATGAACATTTCTTTTAACTGTCTAAGGCCTTTCAATAGCAGTTGCCGTTGACTTGCTATTAGACACTTCTGCAATGGAAGTGGATGTTTTGTGGGAAATAAAACCGGATCTACTCACCATTTCTTGTTAACTGCCTGTACCTTATCAGGATTATTGCGGTTCAGAATTCTCCGGTAGTTTCATATAGTGCATGGTTGGTTCCCTTTGAAAAATGTTTCCGTCAAAGCCCATCGAATGTACAATTGGTTATAGGGAACATATTTATGAAAAAAAATTCAAAACTTTTTCTCTCAAACTACGTGGCCATTAAAGCCAAAAGTTGGCATGAAGGTCTTTAGAAGATGGTTTACTTAAAAAAAGAAGACCATTAGGTTTTCCCCTCAGCCAAAATGAGTGCGATCTGGGGAAAAGTTCATTGGCCAAATATCTTCAAGGTTAATTTGAATTGTATATTTCCTTTTCCAGCTATTGCATTCTCACTTATTCTCTTTTCAAACAACACTTTGCTATTTGAGAAATGTAATTTAATCATCACCTATGGAGAATAAATCAAGTTAATTTACATCCAAATTTATATCTCAGTAACTATAAACAGTAAGATGATCTTACAATGGTTATGCATGAATCTCTTATGCAAGTCAGCATCCAGGCAAAATAATTATACATTGACCCACGTTTTCTGCATGAGTGCAGTTATCGTTCGCTTTAAGATCTCAGTCACTGTACATGTTATAATCATCGATCTTTGCATATGCGTGCAACTTAAAGGTATGTCAGAATCTGGGCAAAACTAAGTATCTTTGACCGTAATTTCCCGCTTGAGGAACTTATATTTAAGTTTTCGTCCAAGTTCATAACTCAGCCAGTGTAAATGACAAGATCATTTATCACTTTTTAATGCATGCATCGCTGATAGCAGGTAATCAGCCATGTAAATTAGTACACTTTGAATCACATTATATGCATGAGTTAATTTCATTCAAATTTATGTCCGAGTCAGATCTCAATTAATGTGCATGCTAGGATCATGTTACCTTGCACATGTATTCATTGCTGATGGTAGAATAGTATCCTTGCAAAATTTGGTCACGTTTACCCAGATTTGTCACTTGAGTGACTGGCATTTACTTGATAACCCGTGTTCAGATAATAGTCATTGTACATGATGGGTGGATGTTACCTTGAAAATGCATGCATCTCTGATCCAGGCACATCCAGACACATGCATGCATCTGTTATATAAGGTCAGTATCCAGGCAAAATAAGCCTTAATAATCTATATTTGCCGCCCGAGTGGCTGATATTCAAATTTTTATCCGAGTTCATATATCAGTAAACTATATATAATATGATCGCCTAACCATGAAAATGCATGAATCGCTGATATTATGCAGGAAAAATTACATCAATTTGCCTTTTTTTTTCTGAATCGCATTCAAGATATTAAGATATTTTCTGTGCTAAGGTCCAGAATGATTTGCTTTGATGAAACACATTCATCTTACCTTCTGTGTTCAATTGTCAGTCACTGTATAAGGTAGGGTCACCAACTATGGCTTTATACGCATTTCTGGTGGTAAAGTTGGTATGATCATTTGGTCATGCATGCATCGCTAAAAGTAGGTCATCATCCATTTTAAGTCACTTTGATCCACATCACTTCCTGGGTGATTTACATTCAAGTTGGCGTCCAAGTTGGCATCTTAGTCTTCGCTTCCCTTGTTCCGTTTGTATTCTACTGCCGTTGTGTCACTGTACATGGTGATAGTAAGTCACCATCCATGCAAAATCAGGTCACCTTTACCTATTTTTTACCTTTACCTAGTTTTACCGGTATATTCCTGATATATGCATTTCAAGTAACAATTTATACAGCTGTCCTGATAATCTGTCATTAATTTCTGTTATGAATTAGTTTTATATCAGAACAAATGGTATTTGTCTTTTATAGCTTGGATAGTATTTACAAAAGGGGAAGTAAACTTGACCTAGTCCAAGGATCTACAAGTTTCAAGGCCAGTTCGTTTCCTACTGACTCTGATAAGGCTGCTAAAGGGGACAATTATATTGCTGTAGAGAATACTGATCGTGTAGGATTTAGTAGTGAACCAACTTTTAAAGTCACCAGGGCAAGTGAAAGTGAAACTAAGCTTAACCCTACAGTGAAAAAAGATGTTAAAGTAAATTATAGACAATTTTTTTTAATGTAAGGAATGACTGTAGCAAAACACCAAACACAAAATTTGAAAAT
The DNA here is from genome assembly GCA_002080025.1 of Modiolus philippinarum. Classification (NCBI taxonomy): domain Eukaryota; kingdom Metazoa; phylum Mollusca; class Bivalvia; order Mytilida; family Modiolidae; genus Modiolus; species Modiolus philippinarum. The sequence continues at coordinate 77,090 of MJUU01030510.1, forward strand.
GCAGATAAAAAAAACACAGCGAAAGCGTATAAATCGTTCTTTCAAACCTTTGGGATTTCTGTTTTCTCTCTTTGGTTCTTATTTTGAACTCATTAAATCCTTTGATAGGATTTGCTTACAAATAACACTACTGTTTTCTTCTTAATCAAATTTGTTCTTAACCTTCGAAGTCCACACCATTCGTTTTGTACCAATGTTTGCTTAAATGTAGCACTGTTCAATGTACTTCAATTTCTCATTCTGAATCGTTATAATTGAATGCTGTTGGCACACTACAACAAACAGGGCTTAAAAGTTTGATTTCTGGATAATAGATCAGATCAAAATGAAACTTTGTCACATGTTTACTTGTCATACGAGACAGAACCCTATACATTTTTGGTAGATACTCCCAAGATCAAGGCCATAGTGGCTAATAAACTAAAATATCGAGAACAGTTTGGTAACTGGATGATTATTGTAGTATCATCTCGTCAGATCTTGGTCACATGCTTACTCATTATATAAGACAGGACCCTAGTGAATTGATAATTGCTGCTTCCAAGGCCAAAGTCACATGTGACTAAAACAGATCTTTTTCGGGTTTCCGAATGATGGCTTGAATATTTTTCACCAGATGACAGTAAACTTTGTCAAATACTTACCTCGTAGAGCAGATGGAAAGGTCTCAAGATTATAGTTGTAAGAAATAGATATAAATGTGAAATTTTCAGATTGGCTCCAAGCATAAAGAAAAGTTTAATAATATTTAAAGATTTAATCAAATAACAAATGATAATTGATTTTAAGATGATAACTTGAATATTTTGCATTAAACAAAAACAAAAAATTGTTTCCTTGCTACACTATTACAGCAGACAGAGCCTGTTTATATACATTTAAGAATATATAGGCAACACTCGGAAACGTGTCCTTCCCCTCAAACGTGCCCAATCCCCCAGACCTGTCAGTTACACAATAGCGCCGAAATGTGACTATTTTGTAACGCCCAAACATGTCCATTATAAACCATACGCCCATATATGTCATCGTTGTCTTCGAAACAAGTCAAGCTACTCAAGTGTGCCGCATGGTGTTCTTTTTAGAAGGCCCAAGCATGTCAATGATGAAGTTTACGTTCAAACCTGTCTAAGTATACGCCTAATCAGTTCTCATGTCATCGCAAATGTCTAGTCAAAAATGTACGTCACATCTTTAGAAACTCATTTTATGAAATCAATTTTTATGGACGCCAAAACGTTTCCACTATAATCTCACTCCCAAATAGTGAATTGACGATTGAGTCCTTCAGTAGAAAATGAAACAAACGTTTTGCTTTACCCATAATAAATAATGAAAGTATATGAAGTAAATGCACAAGAGACAGAGTCTCTTCAAATACGAGGTAAAACTAAGCAATTAAACAACGATTTTGTTGTTGTTCTTCATCTTGAAGTCACCATGAGGTCCTAAACAATGATCTTTTCTTTTACCTCATAGACTGTCCCAGATACCGGTTTGGGCAGATTTCATTACGCTACAACCATATTACTCTCTTCTGGTATGTGTGGGGTCGTTTTAGTAGTCATGATAACGAAATGTTTAATGCTTCATTTTTTATTTTAAGTGTTTTTTCTCATAATTATAGCATACCCACATCATTTTTCCTAGGCATATGATACAAAACAAAGTCTTTTTTACTTGTCTTCCATTGCTTCCTCGCTGTCCGAGTATGAAAATTTGCATGCAGTTGACAAAATACAAATTCACAAAATACAAACACCTTTTAGCGACGTTTAAAATCGGACAAAGGGCTAGATCACACACGTTTCAGAGAGGATTACATCCGAAACGGACACGTTGACACAGAAAACTAATTTTGGATGTGTTTAAGGGAAATTGACATATGATATAATAGTGATTTTTATAGTGTTATACATTGTTTTAGTTTTGTATCTTGTTGATTAAGTTTTGAATGTCAACTAGACGGGGGAATCCTTACCGCATGATTACAATCCTTCATTTCCTTTTCCTTGGGGGAGTGGGTAAGTTGAAAGCATTTTTTTTCAAAACCTTGGGAAGGTCTTTAATACAGAAGTATGTGTGCACATTATTCTGTTGGGTACTTTTGCCTCTTTATGACTTGATTTTGATTGATATAACGATATTTAAGAACTTTGATTTATACGATAACTTTTTTATAGATATATGAAAGAGAAAGATCAAAATCACTGCCAGATTTATATATATCTCATGAGAAACCTTCAGAAAAAGGCAAGTACATTAACTAACGTTTTATTGTGTCGCCTGCTGTAAGCAGAGTCGACACAAAGGGATTACTGTCGTCGTCGTCGTCCTGCGTCGTCCGTCGGTTTTTGAATCAGCAACTCCTTCAAAACTACTAGTCCGATTCCAACCAACTTTCCAGGATATGTTTTTCACATGGTGAAGTTGTGCACCTGATACTTAGAATTTTGATTTTACAGATTTTAGAGGTTCATAGAGCCAAAGTTGCTCATTTGTGAGTGTTGCTTTTTGAATCCGCAACTCCTTCAAAACTGCTAGTCCAATTCCAACCAAACTCTCAGGATATATTGTTCATCTGGTGTAGATGTGCACCTGATACTTAGAATTTTGATTTTACAGATTTTAGATGTTCACAGAGCCAAATTTGCTCATTTGTGAGTGTTGCTTTTTGAATCCACAACTCCTTCAAAACTGCTTCTCTGATTCCAACCAAACTTTCAGGATATGTTTTTCACATAGTGTAGTTGTGCACCTTATACTTAGAATTTTGATTTTACAGAATTTAGAGGTTCACATAGCCAAAATTGCTCATTTGTGAGTGTTGCTTTTTGAATCCGCAACTTCTTCAAAACTGCAAGTCCGATTCCAACCAAACTTTCAGAATACGTTGTTTACCTGGTGTAGTTGTGCATCTGATACTCAGAATTTAGTTTTTACAGATTTAGAGGTTCACAGAACCAAAATTGCTCATTTGTTAATTTGGTTTGTTAATCTTCAACTCCTTTACAAATGTGTGTGAGATTCCAACCAAACTTTCAGTATATGTTGTTTATCAGGTCTGGTTATGCACATTATACTTGAATTTTTGATTTTACAGATTTAAGAGGTTCGCCAAGCCAACATATCTCATTTGTTGTTTCTGTTTGTTAATCAGCAAGTCCCCAAAACTATATTCATTTTCTTATCAAATTTGCAGAATATGTTTTTCTCCTTGTCTTAGCCATGCACATAATACTTAAAAATTTAAGTTTACAGATTTCAGAGTTTCACCGGGCCAAAAATGTCTCTTCTGTAGTGCAGGCGACACAAGTGTTCCATGGAACACCCATCAATTTTTAAAGCATCTACTCTCTTTAAATCATATATAGAGAGGGTCTTTTAAGATTTATTTAGCTTATTTCTACGGTAATGATGATTTTATTCACAATATTCGATCGTCTATTTAACATTTTTGTATTCAGATATCTCTGAAACAACTGAAACAGTTGGTAGTCCATGGGTAGACCAATTTGAAAAACGAACAAGACATGTTTTTCATGTACTTAAAATTTAACAAAGGTTCTTGTTAGAGTTGTTGCCCATCATTTATTATCAGCAATATACCATGTGATTAAATCGCCACAATTTAAAAAAATAATAAACTGAAGTTTCCGTGAATTATTCCTTAAATGATTTTATAGTGTCTCACATGAAGTGACGGGGCAGTATGTGACACCCTACGTGTGTCCGTCTGTACATTAGTGATCTGAAATTTGGAGAACAAAATAAAAAAACAACTCGACACACTTTAAATCATCTAAATTTAGCGGTTCTGGAGTATTTTGTTTTAATTGTAAATTGTCTTAAATTTTGTCCACCAATTACTTGCAAAATAATTTCTTTTGGGTAAGATGGTCATAATTCCATAGGTACTTAATTCATTTTTGTACAAATTAAAACACTTTGCAGAAGCGAACATTCCCACAAAATATGTATTAATGTTTTTCTTTGTATCCGAACAGAAGAAATATAGCTGTGATTTCTTGAAGACCTGGATTCTCTTTCGGAGTGGATTAAGGCTGTGAGGTCCCTGATTCTTAAAAGAATTAGTCAGCTACGAGGGTCAATGAGAATGTTGCCAGATACTTGTCCTCCATTCATGACAAATATGTTGTTGTTCCGGCAGATAAGGCCCTAATAACATCATTTTCATACATCAAATGTTTAAAGAAAGAACTAGGCATTGGTAACTCCCAGGGCAATCCAACATACACACCTACTACTCTGTCTAAGGAGGAGATATTACAGAACCATAAATCTGTTTTGCTTTCCTTTGGAATTTCGACCAAAGATGAAGACACCGATCTTCCTTCCCAAAGTTACACAAATGCCCATACAAACAACGATACATCGCTGGATCTGCAAAATGTTCCACAAAACCTCTTTCTAAGCTTTTAACCTCCATATTGACAGACGTAAAAGAGGGCCTTCAGAAATAATGTGATACTAGCTTTTCAAGAAGTGGTGTTAATGAAATGTGGATATTAAAAAACTCTAAAGATCTGCTTGACATCCTGGAATCTAGATCATTATTGCATTGCAACAGCATTAAAACATTTGACTTCTCCACACTTTATACTACCATTCCTCATGAACAACTAAAATCTCGGCTGAAAGATATAATTCATAGATGTTTCTCTCGTAAGAACGGCGAACGAAGATATAAGTACATTGTCATAGGCAGAGAACAAGCATACTTTGTGAAATATGACTCAGAATCACAGAAAAAATACACAGAGGAAGAAGTGATAAAAATGTTAGAGTTTTTGATCGACAATATATTTGTCCAGTTTGGAGGACTTGTTTTTCAACAGACCATTGGAATTCCAATAGGCACAAACTGTGCACCTCTTTTAGCCGATCTGTTTCTCCATTCCTATGAGGCTGAATTCATTGAAGGGCTTCTTCAAAATAAAGACAAAAAACTGGCCCAGTGCTTTAATTTCAGCTTCCGTTATATAGATGATATTTTATCTCTAAACAACCCTCGCTTTGGTGATTTTCTTCATCTTATTTATCCAAAAGAGCTTGAAATTAAGGATACTACAGATACTTCTACATCGGCTTCGTTCCTTGACCTTCATCTTGAAATTGACAACAGAGGTACATTACAAACTAGCCTGTATGACAAACGCGATGACTTCACTTTTCCAATAGTCAACTTCCCTTTTCTTTGTAGCAACATTCCAAAAGCACCAGCATATCGAGTTTACATCTCACAACTCATTCGCTACTCAAGGGCTTGTGGTCGTTACAGTGACTTCCGTGATAGAGCTCAGTTGCTTACAAATGGACTATTTAATCAAGGGTACGTTACCAAAAACTTAAAGTCATCACTACAGAAGTTTTACGGTCGACATCACGATCTTGTGGATCGCTATGGGATATCTGTTGACAACAGATCTTTCCCTCTGCAACTAAAGTTTGTTTTTCCTCTATCGGATTTGACTTTACTACCGGATTTGACATGTTCAACATGGCGGGTGTCGTATAAGAAGCAGGAGATGCTTACTCTACCGGTACACCTGATCTCATCCATGGTTTTTATTGGGTCCGTGTTGTTCATCTGTATGCGTGTCTTCATTTTTCTTTTTTGTCCCATACTTAAGTGGTGTCCTTGTTTCTTAGTGTGTCCGATGTTTGCCATTGTCCATGGATTGTTCGTTCTTTTGATTGACGGTTCGGTTCTTTTTTTTTNTTTTTTTTTTTTTTTTTTTTTTTTTTGTAAGGCAATGTATTTCATGCCAAATTTAAGACACAGTATCTTTGACTTTTGACCTTTTTACAAATAAAATGATATGCAAAGTGTCCAGTTTAGAACATTTGAAGCTTACACCTAGGATTATTTAACTTATTAAGTTGATGCATCATAAGAAGACGATGTGTCGCGAACCAACCTTAGGTCAATGTGACTTAACTTTGACCTTTAGTAAAACCATGCCTATTTCATGCCCGATGAAGATTTTTTTTACCGTAGCAACTAGGATTATCAAACTTTGTATGTCGACCTCTGACCTTTATATGAGGGTTAATCATGCCCAAGTTGTGTCCGAAGTAGAGCTTTTCTACGATGTCAAGAAGAAATATCAAACATGGTACGTGAATTGATAATTGGAAGGCAATGTGCCTCGTACCTTTGCGACCATGGGTGCTTTTGTCTTCGTAGTAAACATTTGTTAAAACCACATGCTAAACGTTATTTGAACTTCAATATCTTTCCTAAAGCATATTAAATGTCACTGAAATTTTGACACAATATTCATTATTTTTTCCCAAGTAAATCTTTAAAATAAAATGATTCCAAGTCTTCAGTATTTTATCGTTAGTTGAACTTAGTTTTTGCGATCAATTTGTTTTGTTTCCACAATATCTAGGCACCTACATGCCATAGACATACGATAATTGGTAAGTCTTTAGTAGTAAGCAACACCCGTACCTGAATTACGTCACCTTGACCTATATGATCTGCATCAATGAATTTGGCCATTTTTAGCTCACCCGGCCCGAAGGGCCATGTGTGCTTTTTGTCATCACTATGCGTCCGTTGTCTGTCGTCCATCGTCCGGAGGAGAAACCGCTGGGCCAAATGTAACCAAACTTTGCCTGAGGTATGGCTTCTCAAAGTTATGTTCGATTAGTTGGCCGGTCAAAAAACATGGCCGCCATTGCTAAATATAGAACATAGGGATAAATTGCAGTTTTTGGCTAATAACTCGAAAACCGTTACAGATATCAAAAATCTGACAGGAGTAAAAATGATCAGCATGATGAGATCTACCCACTGTGCAATTTTGAAGAAAATCTGAAACTCCATCTCGGAGTTATAGCCCTTTTTCCGTTTATTTTTCAAAATTTTTGTAATTTTTTATTTTTATTTCAAAAAGTGTAACACATAGAGGTCAAGAGTAAATGCAAAAATGTTCAGCATATCAAGATCTACTTACTCTGAAATTTTGAAGAAAATCCATAATCCCTTGTATGAGTTATTGCCCTTTTTCACCGAATTTTTTTTAATTTTTGTATTTTTCAGCTATTATTTCCAAAACTATAGAAGATGACGGTTAAGTGTAAAATGATGAAATGTTTTCCATGCTGTGGCGACTTCAAATTGATGTTGAAAATTGTTCCTTGACCGCCATTTTCAAAATGGCCGCCAAAAAAGGCGGGAAAATTCAACATTGTCCGATTTCAATGAAATTTGGTTTCCAAATAGATATTGATGTTCCGACTTCAAAATCGATGTTAAAAATTGTTCGTTGATTGCCATTTTCAAAATGGCCGCCAAAAAAGGCGGTAAAATTCAACATTATGAATAAATCATTGCAAACAAACCACATCCAATAACGTTCATGAAAATGTCCAAGACTAACAACGTTTGACATTTTTGCATGTTATCAAATTAATTATCCATTTTTTTAACATTATGAGACATAGTTGTGAAAACTAAGAATTAAAAAATATTGTATCCAATTTCAGTAAATGTCGTTACTCTCAAAGAGAAGCAATTTTTGGGGAAATTCTTGATAGCAACCATTCTTTTTATACCCTGCAATACGAAGAGGCGAGGTATTATATGATAACCTCGTCTCCCGGAGATTTCCGACTGATAACATATGAATGGAATAACATAAGGACTTCAAATTTGGTATGTAAGTTGTTTACCACAAAACTCGGGCCAGGTTCGAATTCGGATTCAGATGTCCAACGGGTTCTGGAGATATGCTCTTTGAAACTTTGAAATTTTGCGAATTTTACAGTTTCCGCCTGATAGCTTGTGATAACATAATGTCTTCAAACTTTGTATGTCAGTTGCTCACCAAGTAATTCAGACCAAGTTCGATTTTGGGTGCAGAGGTAAAAGGGGTTCTGGAGTAATGCGTCTTGAAACGTTTTGAAAATTTGCGAATTTTAGGGTTTCCAGCTGATAACTTCTGAATGAAATAACATACTGTCTTCAAACATTGTATTCAAGTTGTTTACCATAAAACTAAGATCAAATGTGATTTTATGTTTAGAGGACCAAGGGGTTCGTAAGTTATTCCCCTTGAAACTTTGAAATTTTGCAAATTTTAGGGTGTCTTCAAACATTGTATGCAAATTGTTTACCTCAAAACACAGACCAAGTTCAATTTTTGGTTCCGAGGTACAAAAGTTTCTTGAATTATGGCCCTTTAAACTTTGAAATTTTGTGAAACGTTGCGGTGTATCATGTAATGCATTATTTTTATTTTTGGGTGAATTTTAGTCAATGCAAATACTTTCAATGGTTAGAATTCAAACACTTTTAGTTCCAAATAATGGTAAATATACTGAAACTCTCAAAAACCATATATTTTTTTTAATTCTACTTAACATCCCCATCTTAATAAAGACCACTTAGTGAACTTTGTATTGGAAGGTGATGAGGCGGGTATCATTCACGTCACAGTGACTTTAACTTTGGTATTTGCCTTTCAAGACAGTAAAACCTTCTTACGTCCAGAGCAGAATTTTTATACCAAAGTATCAAAGATTAACAAACGTGGTATGTGAGTGCATCATGGAAAAGCAATGGGTTGCCTTTTTTATTGAGGTCGTTCTTGACTGTTAAATTTGACTTTAACAATAGAAAAAAATACACATTATGGCCAGAGCAGGACTTTTCTTGCATAGCACCTACGATAATCAAATCTATTATCCGGATGCATCATCGGAAGCGTATCGAATTTAGGTTGTTGTGACCTCAACATTGACCTCAAACAATTATGATAGTAAAATTATGTTCATTTCGTGTCCAGAGCAGAACTTTTGTAGCGTAGCACCTAGGAATTTTTGCTACCGCATTGAATTTGGTCTGTGGATGCGGGATGCGTCTTTGATAGTCACGAGGTTCCTGATGAAATTTAGGTTACTTTGACCTACGTTTTTTGCATGTATGTAGGTAGGAGAATTATAAATTATTAGTTGATACTTCTTGGATAGTCACAAGGCTATGAAAAATTTGGTTAATTTGACATACATTCCATGCATTTCAGGTTAATGTTTGTCTTTGGTTTACACTAACAATATGCAACTTTAAGGATAGTTTTATCTTCCGATTGTTAATTACTCTGGTGTTGATTTATTCGAAAGAAAAAACGAGGGGATAAGTTGTTCTTTCCGACTGCTTTCTTCTCTTGTTAAAAATGTTGTAGTTTTTTTTCAAAATTATTATCTGCACCGAAAAATTTACCCGAAGCTTCTCTTAGAAACCCTTTTGAATATCTCTTTAAAATTTTTTCCAATACTAAATATTGCATATACCTGTGATTATCATATATACCTGTGCACCTGTTAATTTCAGATTAATTCATTGGATTTTGAGAAAGTTACGTCTACTTTGATACTTTTGTGCGTTAGTACACATATGGTAAATTTCTTGTCAGAATGTAATCACAGACACCTTTATATACCTGTTTTCATTTTTTGTTAGAATGTTAAGTAGCATATCCACATGTGCACTTGATATTTTTAAATTAATTATCAAATCTTAAGAAAAATCATAAAAAGTTATTGTAATTTTGATATTTTTAAACTTAAGTATCAATATGGAGCATGAAAACTTGTGCTTCTCATAATTTTAGATTGACTCATTTATTTTTTTTAAGTTCCAAACGTTTTGTTTAAACTGCACTTCACTTAAGAGACGTCAGTTGTCGAAATAAGCATATGCAGTAACTAAAACCGTAACTTCAGGGTTTTTTTGGTTATTTATACTATAAGCATTTTTTGGGATTTTCCTACTCATAGTCTATATTGAAAATTTGTCCAAGGCTTATCCCAGAAAAGATTTATCCATAAGTTTGTTTCTGGAGGTTAGACATCGAAAAGACAGGGAATATAACTTTGTGGTCCATTAGATTACAGTTTTACTCTAGTCAAACTTGGTATGCAAATGCATCATGAGAATGTCATCTGTTCCGTACGACATTTAGGTCACTGTGACACTGACCTTTTACTTTTGACTTTCATGAAGATAAATAAACCCATGTCATTTTATGTCCGGAGAAGAATTTTGTACCGTTATCATCGAACTTAGTTGTTAGATAAATCAGAAAGGTCACGTATCGTGTCACAAATTAAGGTCACCGTGTCCTTGACTTTGACCTTTGAATTTTATGATATTAAAATCTTGTTCATTTCGTGTCAAGGCAGAAATGTTGATCCGCAGTTATTAGGATGATCAAACTTGGTATGCATCATGCGAAGGCAATGTGTGGTGTACTTTATTAAAGTCAATGTTGACTCTACCCTTTGTCTTGTATGATATTAAAGCTATGTCTGTCCAGAGCAGTCGAATACTATGTAGACAAAAATATGAAACAGACAGAAGACTTCGACCTGAATTATAGCCAAACCTTGTACATTTGTCTTTGCGCAATTATCTAAGTACCAAAAGTAAATAGGCATGTCAGACTTTATTGATTCATCAATGGGTCCTGTAAAAAGCTAAGTCACTGTGATTTGACTTTTGACCCTTTACCTCTTTAATATTGAATTTTTGCAAATTTTAACTGCATTCTTGACCGGCTTTATTTCTGTCACATTTACTAACCACTAACTGTTGGACTTTGGGTCAAAATTTGAAAATTACATTCATTCAAAACAATTAAAATGCAGATACGTATTATTAGTGGGGCCGTGTGAGGTTTCATCCCGGAATTCCGACTTTATATTAACTAAATCCCGAAATTTAAAACTACAAAGGAACTTAAAAAAATATCACATCCCGATTCCCGGTGCACTTATGTCCTGAAATCCCGGGCTTAAATTATAAAAATCCTAAATTCCTGAGCTTAAAAACTTCCAATTCTGGCATCCCAAAAAAGTCCCCCTCATTAGTCTGATACTTTTGATAATTTGTATTTCCGTTTGAACTTTTCCACCAGACGTTTTTTCCGTTTTCTTGTACCATGATTTATTGTAATACATCAATTTTTCTTTATCATTTAATTTTTCTTTCGTGTGGATAAATCTTTTCCAATCTTTTTACACCGTAAGATATAACAATTGTGATCTTTTGATCTGAAACTACATGACCTATTGGGACCAACCATGACCTCAATATCATTTGGTGGTCCTTAAAAATTGTTTTTCGGTTTGCACCTTATCCAAGATGTCTGCCAACAGGGAATATAGTGTTACAATGGCCCTTTTATTAACGAGTTCAAAGATCTGAGCCAATGAGTACCAAACTTGACTTCAACGAGCCTTCTGTAATCCTCTATAAAAGGTTGATTTTGTGGTTCTCACTTTATTCAAGAAAACCGCCGACAGGGTAACATAGTTTGACATTGGCCCCCCTGATATCTTTTTCTCTGAAATTGCTGAGACAATTTGCATAAAACTTGACCACAATAGTACATTTACAGTCAAAAGGAGTGCCAAATGGGAACCGATGTAGCAAATAGTTTAATGTTTGACATTTCGGGGTAACTCAACTCAAGAACTTCCCCCTGAAAACCACTGAGCCACCTTGAAATCAACTTGACCAAAATAGTCCTTGGATAGTCACCTGCCACAAAACTTATTCTAAGGGTAACATTTCATTAGCTAATCTAGCCTAAAAACTATGTAAGCAATCAAGATGTTTGTACTTTGCGTCCGTCATCCATCGTAACTTTTTAAAAAAAATCTTCTATCAAAACACTGAGTCAATTTTAACCAATCTTGAATCATAACCTAGGTATCTCAGTGTGTCCCATGAGTTCAAAAAACAGACATTATGGCTACGCTTACTAAAATATGACTGATAAAATGCTTTTAATGGAACATGACTCGCATATCCGTTATAGATATATAATCAGTATGACAAATCTCGGGGGGGGGGGGTTTCGGGGTCTCAAGTGAAAATGTATTTTGTTTTAAATTTTTCTTTGCTAATATATACGCATCTCAAGTATAGTAAGTGAGGACCGAACGGGTATGTCCAGGGGATGCCCGCGAGGCATATATTTGGTTTTACACATGTTGTAAACATTTGTCCAAATGTACAACTGTTAAATATGCTTGGGTCGTATTATTATTCGCTTTGCGTAGCCCTGTATGTTACTGAACTGTCAATTATAAGAAAAAATAGATAAAAATGTCACATGAATGTATGATTATTTGTTTGTATATCTTTAGCAGATTGGTTCTTCAGATTGAAGTTGTTATGTGACAATAAGTATGATGTACATGCCATAAACAGCAAAGGAATAGAGGCATGTTGTCCTGCTCTGGAAACATCTGTGAAAAAGAAAGGTAAATTTAAATATTGATTATTGTAACGCAGAGCGTTACAGATGTCCCCCAAACGAACATTGTGAATGTTTCCACAAAGTTTCCATGGCAACAGCAACCTTTTATGAGATTTCAGAAACTAAAAATTATTCTCTACATATGTCAGACAACCCTTCTGTATAATTTCACCCAAGTCTGAGCAACTTAAATTTCCCACCTTTTATTCCGTTTCCATGGCAACGGTCGCCATTTTGAAAATTTTGAGGCTAAAAATCAATTCTACATCCAAATCGGAGCACTTTGAATTTTCCCGCTTTTTAAGCTGTTAAGCAGCTTTATACTGTTGCTTTCGGTCCAGACTAGACACTAGCCAGCTGTACCTAGCAGACATCACATACGCAATAACGTAGTTCATGTCTGGCAGTAGTTTGTGAGAAACTAATCGTCAAATTCAAATTATTTCCTTTGAAAATGTTCAGACTGAAAGTATATTCAGTTCTTACAAAAAAAACAGCATGAAAATGTAGCTTTATTTGACATTCGTAATTCACGATTCGGTTCATTCATAAAAAATTCCCGCGGTGGGCTATAATTTTTACTATAATTTTTACAACTATTGTCTGAATGGAAGCATAGTAACTTCTACGATCACCTAAAAAAATTGTAAAGCTGTATGAATCTCATCATCATGACTTTTGATCGTTTTATTGTTTATATTAGCATCTTATCATTTAAAAAGGTTTAAGCTTATTCATGTTCACGGCCCGTCTTCAATGTTTACATTTTCTGGACAGGCGTGCGCATGCGTGTACCTCCAGCGTTGGAGAGCTAAAAATTTACTTACATTGTACGGCTCGTCTGCAAACGCCGTTTTTGAAAAGAATTTAAAAATAATTCTCTGTAGGATAAATTATTTGACTTTTTAAAATCTTTTGAATTTACAATGCACCATTATGCATATGTATAAAAAAATGAATTAGTGGTACATTTTTAAACTTTATCTTGTACGGCGTACTAGATAGCGACCGGCTTCTCTATGCAAACGTAATCAAGTATGTATTGGGTAATGGCGAACTTCGCTGATTTGCGACAAATTGGGGGAACTGCTCGCTTGCTGACCATTTATCACTTGCAGTGTTTCCCTCTTTTGTTTCAATTCATTTTGCACCAATTCGGAAGCAGGGATGGAATTCTGGCAGTGGACGGATGTAAGAAAACATCAATCCAAACAACACATAGCCTGAGGTCTGACAGACTGAGGCTTGGTACAAATAAGAAACAAATGCTTTTGAATCCGATCAATGTGATTTCGAGACGTTTCGGCCGCAGCAACATGATTGCACTGTCTGCAGGATAACACAAGATTTTTGTGTTTGGAACTGAACTTCAATTCTGTCGCATTCACGTTGATTGAACTTGGAAAAAAAGTTTTTTAAAAATATGCAAACAAAAATCAAGTCATTCAGAATAAATACTAATCTTCATGGGGAAAGCAAAATTCCCTTAAGTTACAAATTAGTAAGCCTTTCTGAGACGCATAGACATCGTTTGTGTTGGAAATGTGGATGAATTTGGAATGTCATTAAAGATGTTACGTCATTCCAGGAATTAAAGGATCTTGAAAACCACATATTCATTTGAATTGTAATCAAGCAAACAACATTGTGATCAAAAGATAAAACCCCATATCTTATTTTGTTCAAGGCATTTTAAATTTTTCAACAATATTTGTGAAAAAGTCAGATCAGATCCTCTCCTACCCTATCTCACATTCATAGTGTTTTTGAAATACATGCCTAGAAGTTCTAACATTGATAAAATGCTTAACAGCTTTCCAGCGTCCAGCGCTTTGATTTTTCTGTTTACATGGCAACGGCCGCCATTTTGAAAATTTGAGACTAAAAATTAATTCTACACATGCCAGGCAACCTTTCTGCTAAATTTCATCCAAATCGGAGCACTTTGAATTTTCCCGCCTTTTTTGTTTCCATGGCAACGGCCGCCATTTTGGAAATTCTGAGGCTAAAAATCAATTCTACACATGCCAGGCAACCTTTCTGCAAAGTTTCATCCGAATCGGAGCACTTTGTATTTTCCCGCCTTTTTTCCGTTTCCTTGGTAACGGCGGCCATTTTGAAAATTTCGAAAGGTGCGTGCACATCTACACATATAGGTGTGAAGTTTCTTGAAGTTTGGACCAATAGTTTCCGAGAAACGTGTCGGACAAGAATTGAGCGGAAGAAAGAAGGAGAAAAACAAAAAATAACGAGTGATGATATGTTTGCATGCAAACACAAGTCGCCCAAACCAGTTTCCATACTCAATTGCTCTTTGAAAAAAATGCTGTGTTGTATATGTACCACCAATGATTGTAATAAGTTGTTCTGAATTTTTTTTATTCCTCATGTAAGAATTAATTTCTTAAACTCATTATGTTTACGTCTATCGGTGTGATTAGTGCTTTGATTCACTGGTCAAAATTTACAAGGATTGCGTCAGAAAGTTGTGTCATTATTACTACCCATCTCTGTGATGAAGTTTGGACAAAGTTTGTAAAATCCATTGAGGAATAATAATAATAAAAATGTTTTGTTGTAAATTTTTCACCAATGATTAATGTGGTCTGAAATGATTTCCTTTCTTATTCATCATGTAAGAATTTGTGTCTTCAACTCATTAT
>MJUU01030510.1:92158-103297 GCA_002080025.1 Modiolus philippinarum
CAGTATCAATTATTTAGCTGTATGACTACCAGTAATTAAACTGTCAAATCTAAAGTTGATAAATGCCACGCGTAACACTGGTTGTTTTAGGTAAAAATATTTTATAATCTTAACTAGTTAATTAGAAAAGATGGTTTATATTTCCCCAATTATTTAAATATATTTATATCCCTGTCATCACCTACACCACAAATACAATTCTAATTTCAGTTGACGTTAAGGTTATCAATGTCAAACCACAAATGATATATAATGAAGTAATTTTCATTCATTTAAATAGCAAGAAATGATCAAATAATTTTTGACCAATGTAACAAATGAAGATCTTAACAAGACACACATTTTTGCCATTACAGTTAATCAGCTATCTACTATGGTTTAAGAGTTGTTACAAAAACAAGGTTTAGGGTCAAAGTTCAAAGTTACAAATTACCTTTGACTCTTGCATTTTTAAATGTAACACATATCACCTAAGTTGAATGGAAAAGGTTTCAGGATTCTATCTCTAACCGTTTTCGAGAAAACCCAACTTGAAAGATGTGACGAAACTTTCAATGGTCATAACTCCTGAACGGATGACCATAGATTTCGATCTAAATGTAAAAAATGTCCGTCATGACCTAACTAACATTTTTGTCATGACATTTTATCAGCTATCTTTTACAGTTTCCGAGTTAATCCAATAATAAGATTTGGGGTCAAAGTTCACAGTGACCAAAGACGGTGGTCATTTGGAAAATTTCAACACCCAAGTGCACATCTTTGGGTGGTGATCTACCTTCCTGTGAAGTTTGATTGAGATTGGACAAGTGGTCTCTGAGAAATTGGTTGGACAAGATGTTTTTTAGAGGCGGAAAAATAATAATAAGAAGAAACGGTGCAAACACAAGAAGTCGCCAAACTTTGTTTGGGCGACTTAACGAGTGATGATATTTACCCCATATCCTGTCGTAAAATATTGCATGCAAACACAAGTCATCCAAACCAGATTCCATACACAATTGCTTTTTGAAAAAATGCTGTGTTTTATATTTATCACCAATGATTGTAATAATGTGTTCTGTAATATTTGTTTCTATTCCTTATGTAAGAGCTAGTGTCATAAACTCATTATCTTTTCGTCTATCAGTGTTAGTAGTACTTTGATTCACAGGTAAACACTTCATAAGTATATTTACTGGATTGCATCAGAATGGAAGTTGCGTCACAATGGTTTAATTATTGATTCCTTGATGTAACCAACATTCAAAGCTTAATATGTACATTTCTTGATACTTTAACGTAAAATAAAGCTTTAGGGCTGTGACCTTGACCTTTGACCTTGACCTCATTTTGAAGGTCCAGACTTTCTGAACATTTTGTACGTTGAATGTCTTTTAGTATCTTCAATAGTATTTGAGCTATAAACAAAAACACAAAATTCGGACATCAAAATCGGTTTTCGGTCCATAAACCGAAAACGGATGGTCCGATAATTTTGGACCCTATGTAACAAATTTAGACCTTAACAAGACACACATTTTCGCCATTACATGTTATCAGCTATCTATTATGGTTTATGAGTTATTACAAAAACAAGGTCTCGGGTCAAAGTTCAAAGTGACCAATGACCTTTGACCTTGGCATTTTTAAATGTAACACACATCATCTTAGTTGAATGGAAAAGGTTCCAGGTTCCTTTGTCTTACCGTTTTCGAGAAAAGACATGATAAAAGAGATGACGAAATATTCAAGGGGCATAACTCTTGAACGGTGCATCATAGAATTTCGGTCCAAATGTAACAAAGGTCCGTCATGACCTAATAAACATTTTTGTCTAATAATTAATCGGCTATCATTTATAGTTTTTGAGATATTCTAATCACAAGATTTGAGGTCAAAGTTCAAAGTGACCAATGACCGTAGTCGTTTTGGAAATTCAAAGACCTTCTTGCACATCTTGGGGTGGTTGTCCACATTGGTGCCATGTTTCATTAAGTTTGGTATACCCATCTCTGAGATAATGTTTGGACAAAGTTTGAAAAATCCATTGAGGAATAATAATAATAACAAGCGATAATGTGTTTGCAAGCAAACACAGAAGTCGCCCAACCAGAAATAATTCTTTAATGTTCTCTGAACAGACAATGAGTCCTCGATTTAAGAATAAGGGACTTAAAACTCATCGAAATTCTGTCTATCAGTGATATCAGTATTTTTGATTAACTTGTACACACTTTGTGATTTCATCAGGAAAATCATTTCTATTTATACTTGTATATTATGAAGTGAGGCATTTCCTCTATGGTGTGTAATTATATCAAAGTGTTAAATTACATTGAAATACAAACAAGTTTCTTTGAATTTTGACCTCCCATTTTTTAGATAACTAGTACGTCAATTGTTCGAAATAAAATTGAAATGTCTATCCCGGATGTTGCGTCATAATATTATCATCATTGCTCAACAATTAAGCTTAATATGTCCGTTTATTGATACTTAGTGAAATAAAGTTTTTGACTATGACCTTGAAGTTTGACCTTGACTTCATTTTGACGGTCACACCTTCCTTTAAGTTTTTTGTATTGAATGTCTCTTTATAAAAATAATAATAACAAGAAACGGTTGAAACACAAGAAGTCCCCAAACTTTGTTTGGGCGACTTAATAAGAAACAGAGTAAAAACAATAAGTCACCAAACTTCGTTTGGGTGACTTAATAAGAAACGGAGTAAACACAATATGTCTCCCAAACTTCGTTTGTGGGACATAATTATCTTGCATTGCTATTATGTAAAAACTGAATGGTTAAAGTAAACTCTAAACTGTTAACATTTTCAGTTTAGATTTAAAAAGATATAAGGGAATGATAAGCCATTATGAAATGCCAATTTTCTGGCCATTTGTATATAAATTGCCTACATCTCTCGATTTTACTTGCCAAGTTTTTTTTCAATTAACTGGCAGCGTGCGCTGTGATTGTTTGTAAATCATATTGTTTTTGGTCCCTTTGTATGGCAGCAGATGACAGTTTTTGTAGGAGTAATTTGCCTAATATGTTATGCTTTTTGACGACCCAGCATCCATGACAAAATAGATACATAGATGTAGCGTTGTTTAACATTTATCAAGCGAATTCGGCTCAAACCGTTGCTAGGGACATCTTGAATTTGCTATTACGTAGGAGTGTTTGATCTTTGTTGAAGGCCTCATGATGACTTCAAGATGAAGAACAACAATGAAAGCTTGTTCCATTTTCTTATTATTGCCATGTATTTATAGGGATTTTGTACCATGTACCTTTACTCCATATCCCTCTATTTGAGGATACATTTTGCTAACCTAAAAAGCTTTGTGTCTGCACCTGGTAAAACTACAAAATCCTGAAATCATAATAGACAGAAGAACAATGTCATAATCTTAATGAAAAGTCAAACTCGCCTAAGGACAGAGCTTTGCACAAGAGAAAAACTCATTTATTTTGGATAAAATGTTCTTAATTTTAGAAATTGCAAAATTCCAAATAAAATCGGTTTTGACCAAAACCACAGAACCGCATAACAGGCCTACTGGGTTGGTCAATATCTTTGTTTACCTGCAGGCAACAAGCAGTGTGATAGGCCCTGTGCAAATTAATAACAAAATATTGTATCATACTCCTTAAACTGTATTAGATAATGCTATTTTACTCATATTATTGTCATGATAGCATGAGTTATAAGTCTGAATTATGGCATGACAATTATTACAAAAAAGGGACTCGGGTTTGTTGCCTTGTTGTTTATATCCCAGACACATGTTTTCCTTGTGAATTGTGGTGTTTTTGCCCATTTGACGCATAGCTTATATGTTGACAGTTTTCTAATTTAATTATGCTCATACTTCAATATCAGGTTAAGTGATCGTGTTAGATTTGTCTTTTGTAGTACACAAGCTTCTGTCATTGTTATCAGCTTTTCGATTCATTTAGAGTGTTGTTATAAAGAGATTAGTTTCTAAGTGATTTGAGAGTTGGGTTTAGCGCAGACGAGGAAAAATATATTAGGATCAGCACGTGCGTACAAAAGTAAAGTACTTATTTTGATTGATTTAATTTTTTTGCCTTGGCAAAAATGAGGTATTTATTCTGATATTTGCATTCGGAGGATCTACAGCCAATCCAAGATGACCACAAATGGGAATACTTCGGACAGTATGGCAAACGCATCCAGCTCAGAAACTTCTTGTACAATTAGAACCAAAATTGGTCACAATGGTCCTTTGATAGTTCGTTTTAAAATCTGGATCCGATAGGTCTATACCTTATCTAAAATGGCAACCAGCAGGGAACAAAACTAAACTTAACATTTGACCGTCAAAAGATCTTATATTTAGAAACTCCTAGTTCAGCTGGTACCAAACTAAGTCACACTTCCCCATAAACTTAGTCATAATAGTCCTCAGATTGTCCCTTTCTTAAAAAGGGTATCCAACGAGTCCCTAATTTAGCCAAGATGCCGTTAAGCATAGAATAAAGATTAACAAAAGCGCTCTTTGAAAACACATTCAAAGATCTTCACACACACAGCTGATCTAATTCGAACCAAACTAATTTTCCTGAGGTGGTCCATCAAAAAATTATCCAGTAGGTTCGCTATTCATCTAAGATTGTCTGCAGAGTAAAACAATGTTTATGATAGACCCTTGCAAAACACATACGAAGATCTTCTCAGACAATACTGTTCAAAAAAATAAACCTTGGTCAAAATGGTACACGGATGGTCCCGTTCCCAAGAAGTATCCAGCAGGTTCGTGCCTTATCCAAGATGGCTGGCTGTGGAGACAAAAGTTTAACATTGGATCCCATGAATAAAACATTCAAATGTCTTATTAAAATAATTTGTCAAATTAGAACCAACTTAGTCACCATTGTCTTTGGGTGGTCTCCTCCAAACAAATGTATCTCTTAGTTCTGTACCTCAGCCAAGATTGTTTCTGGCTGTTATCATAGTTTTCCATAACAAGTATTAGTTTTCCAAAAAGCTAGTCTGATGTCAGTATTCTTTTACAAAGACAATACAAAGTATATTTTGTTTGATGATTTACCAGAATTTCTTAGTTACATATTCGTAACGGTAATCAAACAAAACTCACAATATAATTCAACAATTACGGTTCTCCTGATATATAGGAAGGGCCTACTTAACAAACTAACTGGTTTCTTTGTCTTCTATTCAGACAAAACCAGCATAAAGACTTTCCTGAAGTGTTAATGTAGAAAAAAATGCGTGTTTACTTGTATGCCAACGGCACGCTTAAAGAATGGTATCTAATGTCATTTGAAATATTATTGCGGAAATATCAATAAATGAAAATCACGATCGTAAGTGTTAATTTATTTATTTGGAACGATATTGTCGTAATTTTATATTAATCAAATGAACACGTTACACTCTATTGACCGTCATGCAATGCAATAATGGATGCTTTACCGCAATGCCTAGCTCTACACATCGGAAGACGTTCGTTGCCTCATCGACGCGAAGCTAGGAGTAAGACGTCAGCGCTGTTTCGGAGCTTGCCGAAATGCAATGCAAACATGGACGCCTAACCGGATTTTCTTATTCTAATACTGTCTGACGTCAGACAATAACATAATTGAATCAAATAAATTTTTCTCAAAAACTGCCAGACTGATAAGACCACAACTTAGTAACAATTGGCCTCGCCTGGTTCCTTTCAAAAGAGGTGTCCAGCAATTCTGTATCTCATTAAAAATGGCCGACAGAATGGACATACTTTAACATTGTTCAGTGTGGAAATACATTCAATGATATCAGAGACATCTAGTCCAGTTAGAACTTCGTCAGAAGGGTCAGTAAAAAGTGCCTTGAAAAAAGGTATCCGACAGGTCCGTACCTTATCCAAGATACCACCAGCAGAGAACATAATTAAACATATGACCCTATGAAGAATCTGCTATTCAGAAACTCCTAATCCGATTAGAACCAATCTTATTCACAATTCTTTTTTGATGGTTCCTTCCAAAAAGATATCCGGCAGGTCCACACCTCACCCAAGATGGCCGCTAGCGGGAATATCGCTTTACAGTTGATCCGATGGAATTCACATATTTTTGCAGAATCTACTACTGAAGTTAAAACTTAGCGTAGAACAAAGGCTAACATTAGACTTATTTGAAAACACATTCAAAAAACTTCTCAGACACAATCTAAAGTATCTAACGTAAGTGAGAGCCGAATGTCAGTCTAAAACGAACAATCCAAGGACAATGGCAACGTCGGAAAAACAAACTTAGTCAAAATGTCCCTTAGATGGTCCCTTCCACAAAAAAAGTATTTTTCAGGTCCTTACCTCACCGAAAGATGACCACCAGCTGGACAGAAAAACTTTGGACTCTATGGAAAGAAATTCAAACTTCTCTTCAAAAAGTGGTACGGGGTAATTAGTGTAACCCGTACCCGTACCCGAACCATGAATTGCCGTACCCAAAATACATTTACATGAATAAAAGCACAAATATCCAACAAAATAATATACTTTTTTGAACAAATATAGTTTTTATGTTATCTTTTCTAGTTATGAAAGCATTTATTGATTATTTGTTGTATAATTTTAATTACAATTAAAAATTCTGTTTTTGACGGGGTAAAATGTGTAACCCGATCTTGCTTAATTAGGTACAACAATCCCGTAAATTCAAATGTTTTTGTTTAATTTGCTATTCATTTTGCGAATAAAAGTTATTTTAAAGGACTTTTCAATTTGGTTTTAGTTCAATAATTATTTTTTGTGAAATCAAGCATTTTACTTGAAATTTGCACCACTCGCCTTTCCACACCTCGACTAACCACTAGTGAAGGGGACCCTTTTCGGGATGCCGGGATCTTTTTAAGTGCATTAGTATCCTTCTGAGTATATATTTCATAAACTGAGTATAGTTTCGGGTAAACATTTTAACAGCCTGGTATTTGCTTGACACTAGAGGATAACAGGATAAAATTTTATCACATAAAATAACTTCCAAACCAGCCTGTATTTAAAATCTTCAAATCTTAGAAAGCAACATGTCTGACATAAATAATATAGTAATAATATAATACATTTTTGTGAGTTGGTATTTGTTTGGGTATATGTATGTATGATTTGGTATAGATTCGGGTATACTTTTATCAGCTTTCATCGTATTGATTCGGGTAGGGTTTTTATTTTTGTAAATGTACGCCCCCGTCAAAATTTTACCAAGTAACCCCCGGGTTTGCCATATTCTTTTTTTTTTACATGATAGTGGTGCTACCTGTTTCAGTTTATTTCAATTATACTATAGAGAAACGGGGTAGTGAAAGGGGAGGTTTGGGTATCCATAAATCAATTCACCGTACCGGCACTGGTTTGTGCAAGTGTCGGTACCTAGTCATGCCGACTGTCCCGAGTTCCTATCATTATTTACAGTTGTCCCTTGTTTTCATTTGTGTTTTTCTAGTGCAGTTCGCCTGTGAATTGTGGCATGTAATTGTAGTTTTCGGTCAATGTAGGTGTTTGCTGTCATCTTTTATTTGTAATGTCTACAAGGAATGTTGCATTGAAGTCAAGATGCTGTGGTTCCGATTCGATTTTTATTAAGCTTATAAAAAAGGGGTTTTGAAATTTGATCTGCACAAACGCTAGGAAAGGAGAATTTAAAAGATCCTTTAGGTCTTACATGTGAGCATAAATTTATCTCCTTGCTGTTTTCACGGCAATTCAAAAATTTTGAATGTTTAATGCTCTTAAATGAGTGAACTTGTTCTACAAAGTATTTGTCATTTACGCCGGAACTTTCTTGTCTAGATAAAAATCGTATAAAAATTAAAACTGAGTTTATTTTTTTTTTTATTTAAACATGATGGGAAATTGTTTGTGGATCCCCTTTTAGTGGTTAAAAAGGTATAAATTAAAAAAAACAAATACACATAAAGAAATTCTGTGTATTGATTCATTCTTTATGTCTTTCATTATCATTGTGTTATTTATGTCAGTATTTTTTTAATATATGTTCTTCATCCACTTTCTGATAAATCGACGCATAGCTCCTTTTATACAAGGATGTAAAATGAGTCCTTGATTTAAAGAATGTACATGTGGTCTTACATTTTTGTTTTGGAAATAAATTGAAGCTTATTCTGTTCTAAGCATTTTAACAATTGTGAACTGGTCTTATCTCAGCAACGTTGAAATGCGGCTCAATGTTATTTTATTAAACGTTAAAACAAAATTATGTTGGTTTGTCACATTTGTTCCAAAATATTGAAATATTATAGAATATCTTTTCCAAAGGAACATATATTACAGTATTTGTTCCTAATGGAATAAATTTTATATAACAGATGTTTCCAAAAGGAAGAAATAGATCTATATTATCAATGTTTATAATATTTCTCCCAAAGGAACTTCTGTTAGGTGGAACAAATAAACGTTGACAGGCCCAAGTTCAGTCTGGCTCAAGTCAGATTCTCGTAAAAAATAAATAAATAAACAACTGAAATAACTGAGTGTTTCAACTCCTATTCTAGACTAGTTTGATACATAAAGTGCAAATTAATAGCAAATTAAACAAAAAAGATTTGAATTCTACAGGACTGGTGTACCTATTTTAGCAAGTTCGGGTTACACATTTTACCCCGTCAAAAACAAGATTTTTAATTGTAACTGTTATTATGCAACGAAAAACAATTAAAAGATTTAATAAATAGAAAAAATATATGTTTACCGATACCAGTGCAAAAAATTACTACATTCTGTCTTTTATTTACAATTTTATTCACGAAAATGTATTTTGGGTACGGCGATTCTTGGTACGGGTACGGGTACGGGTTACACCAATTACCCCTTACCTCAAAAAGTATTAGTTTAATCAGAACCAAACTTAGTCCTAATGGTCCCTACTTGGTGCCTTTCAAAAAAGTATCTATTACGTCCATACCTTATCAAACATGGCCTCTAGCTGGGATCATAGTTTAATATTAGACTAGTTGAACAATGCCCTCAAAGATTTTCTTCTCAGGAACTTGGAAATGCATTTAAGTTTATTTTTTCTGAAACCATTTGACCCCTAATACATGTACCAAGTTTGTACATAATATTCTTTCGTATTCCCTTTCAGATTTTTGATTTTTTTTTCTTTTTTCTTTTTCCACCTCATTCAAGATGACCACCAGTGGTCAACATCGCTGAACATAGCAGTTTTAGAGGAATACAGTTCTGAAACTTCTGTGTCATTTTCAATCAAACATGGTTACAACTTAATGATCAAAAAGGATCTATTTTAAAAATGATTGATTATTGTTCTTATATGGCCACAAACAGGGACACAGATTTCAACATCGGACACTAAGACGACCAATTTGCAAGATCTTTTTTAAAACCGTACCATTTGGACCTAAATTTTACACAATATTTATATTATGTTCCTCTCTTGAAAACATTTTTATAATTAAGATCTTTTAATGCAATACTTCGTCTAAGACAACGGCAGAAGAATACCGAAGGAACAAAGGGGTGAAATTCACAAAAATCGAAGTCCAAAGACAGGGTAAAAACGAGAACACAGAAACAACGACGTTAGACACAAAAACAATGACGTTACACAGATACAAGGCACAGAAACAGAAATTACAACATTCAGAACAAAGGCACTCACAGTGTGAACTCCAGTGAAACTGAGAGTGACATCAGGTGTTCCGGAAGTGTAAGCATGTCCTGCTCTGTTAACAGCACCCGTCACACTGTGAGTGATTCAGTCCGGGAAAATGTCAAACCGGGAGGACGTGAATCTAGCTGAAAATGTCCACTTTCATTTTGGATACTGACACGTCATATCTTTCAATGATGCTATGGTGACGGCCATAAAATTTCTTGGGGGATGAAATTAACAAAGGTTGATCAAATCCCTGACTAAGCAGCTTTTGGGACAGTGTTTTTGCTCTGGTCAAAAGATCACTGTACAAAAAACATGCTCGACAGTAACGAATCAACTGTGAAATGAACACTCCATAGGCTGGAGAGGTAGGTATATTGCTGCTAAGAAAGGGAAAGTTCACAATGGGGAAATTAAAATCATCTCTCTTGTCATATAGCTTAGATTTCAAACGTCCATCTTCGTCAATATACAATAAAAGATCTAGGTACGAAGCTGAAGTAGGTGTTTCAGTTTTTTCTTTAATTTCAAGCTCATTTGGATAGATCTGATGTAAATACTCCTTAAATTAAGGATTATTTAGAGAAAGTACATCGTCTATGTAGCGGAAGCTGAAATTAAAGGACTGGGCTGTTGCTTTTGTTTTCTTTGAATAAGCCCTTGAAAAAACTTGGCCTCGTACGAGTAAAGGAAACTAAAAGCGGCGCACAGTTTGTTCCCATAGGAATCCCTATTGTCTGTTGGAAAACACGACCTCCAAATTCGACAAAAATTTTGTCGATCAAAAATTCTTGATTACGTCAGTCTCAGTGTACTTCTTATTTGAATCGGTGTGGTTCTTAACAAAATATGTCTTGTCTTTCCCTATAACTAAATAGGTGTATCTGCGTTCTCCATTTTTAGCTCACCTGGCTATGCCAGGGTGAGCTTTTGCCATCACTTGGCGTCCGTCGCCCGTCGTCCGTCCGTCCGTCGTCTGTCCGTCCGTCTGTCGTAAACTTTTCATTCAAAGATCTTCTCCTCTGAAACCACTGGGCCAATTGGAACCAAACTTGGTCACAATAGTCCTTGGGTGGTCCCCTTTAAAAAATGTATCCGGCAGGTCCGTACCTAATCCAAGATGGCCGCCAGCGGGGAACATAGTTTTAACATTGGACCCTATGGGAAAGACATTCAAAGATCTTCTCAGAAACTCCTCGTCCAATCATAACCAAACATAGTCACAATGGTCCTTAGATGGTCCCTTCCAAAAACGGTATCTGGCAGGTCTGTACCTCATCCAAGATGGCCGCCAGTGGAACATAGTTTTGACATTGGGCCCTATGGAAAAGACATTCAAAGATCTTCTCAGAAACTACTTGTCCAATTAAAACTAAACTAAGCCACCATGGCCCTCACATGGTCCCTTCCTAAAAAGGTATCCGGCAGGTCCATACCTCATCCAAGATGGCCGCCAGCGGGAACATAGTTTTAACATTGGACCCT
>MJUU01030510.1:103357-124047 GCA_002080025.1 Modiolus philippinarum
GTACCTCATCCAAAATGGCCACCATCTGGAACATAGTTTTTGCATTGGCCTTATTGATTTTAAGGGGAACGTCTGTCCAAATTTTTTAATTTTTATTTGAATTGTGGTCTGAATGTTTTAATTTCAGCAATATGTATTACCTTGATTATAAGGGGAACCCCTGCCCAAATTTTTTTTGAATAGTGTTCTATTATGGGTTGTAATGGATGGTGGATCTTTGGGTTGACATGGAAACCAAACAAGAATACTGTGATTTGAGAAAAAAAAAGTATTCTACTAAATTTTATGTTTTGTTTTTTTCTATTGGAAATGCCTTTTATCTATGTCAGTCATGGTCCAGGTGAGCGATACAGGCTCTTGAGAGTCTCTTGTTTGCAGAAACATTGATGTATTAAATCTGCAATTACTGTTTTTAGTTTATTGTGTGGCAGGGTTGTATAAAGTGTAGAAAAGTCAAAAGTTTGAATGCTATGGCAATGGGTAAGACTGGTNGAGGATAGCTGTTCAAGGAGATCTTTTGAATTTTTTAGAATCCACATTTGATTCACACCACTTGTGGAGTAAGCTTTATTACAGTAATTTTTCAGGCCATCTCTGACTGCGGTCAACAAAGTAGTGAGGAGCTGTGAAAGAGGTTTAGTAGTACATCTGGAAGACGTGGCAATCAATCTCTGTTTGTATGGATTCTTATGAAGTTTAGGTACCCAGGAGATGTAAGGGAGTTGATTGTTTTCATCATTAGCTTTTATGCCAAATGATGCTAACACTGAAGTGTGATTTTTACAATCTCGTCCCTCGATATTGTAGTAGGGGTATAAGCAGGGTTTCCAGATGAACTGTCGATGCCCATCTCCTTCAAAAGGCAGTCGAGATTAGTGTTTCTTACACACAAACAGTATGTTGTTAGAAGCTTTGTCTGCAGGGACAATGACGTAATGTTCATGGAGGTTGGACAAAGTTCTTTCTATCAGGGGATCTTCAAATATACTGGGGTTTCTGGATTTCATAGCTGTTTTAGGCGCCGGATGCGATTTACAATTAATGACTTTATGGACCTGATCCAGTCGGACAATGTCTCAACGTCCTCTTTCTCTAAAGTAGCAGCAAAATTAAACACGTTTCGATATGAACTGTTGGGTTATCAAAAGACCATGGTCAAAGGGAGAGATACAGGCTGTGTTGAGAACTTACTGTTACACTACTGTTCAACGGGGGAAATAAAGGTTCTTAAAAACATTAAAGATGTTCATCTCATAAACACTTGCAGAAATGAAGGTAACTTGAAATTCATAATATATTAATTTTAATACTTTCTACTAAGAGCAATTAGCAGTCCAAGCGGTCAAAATCTTAATTTCACAAAGCGCCTATAGCTTAAGTTTTTCTCACATTGTTATTGGGATAGAATGTCTTCATTCCTATGAATACATGCATAGTTTTACCGTATCCAAGCTAAAAGGACTAAAGGGTAAAGAAATCTTGTTTTCGGGAAATATTTTTTTTCTATTTTTATATGATTCGTAGGTGATGCAGTATCGTTTTTCTTTGTATAACATTTCCTTATGCATGTTTAATTCTATTCTTTACATATAGCTGTTCAATAGATATTCAATCGGGATTTTTTTCTCATCAGGATTCCTCTTTAGATATATATATATACGTCTGAAAATCAGCCCAACATTGTTAGATCTGCACATTGGTAGTTCCCTCTCCGGGATTCGAACTATCACTGTTGTGACATCTTTGGCAACACCGCCTGCACTGTGTCCAGCGCCCTAGACCACGCGGTTACTTAGGCTATATAAAAATATAGCTTTCGGTAACCGGGTGATACCTCCTCGTAGGTTTAATCTAGGGTTGTTACGCAGTACATGATGTATAGGTGCTCGTGCAGATCAGCTGTTTGTATAGCAGAGAGGATTCAGTGTCTTTCGACAAGGAATGCCGCCACACAAAGTTATAATTTTTATATAGTTGTCTGAAGTATGTGACAACTCTTCATACTATACCTGTCCAATGGATAATATCGTGAGACATTATACTGGGCTAGATGAATTATTTATATATACGTCTGAAAATCAGCCCAACATTGTTAGATCTGCCAATTGGTAGTTCCCTCTCCGGGATTCGAACCATCACTGTTGTGACATCTTCGGCAACACCGCCTGCACTGTGTCCAGCGCCCTAGACCACGCGGCTACCTAGGCTATATGAATATATTATATATATATATATATTATTCTGTATGCCAGTAACTGTTCCTTTCGTTGGAGAGGCCATGTAAAGTTTCACTTTAAAACTTGTCAGACATCGTTTCCATATTTACATACTTATCTGTATTTTGTATCACATAGACTTTTTCAGTGTAAAATACCTTACCGTGTCAACACTTATATCTTGTATCAAGTATTCCGTTTTCAAAGTTCTGTGGTTGTACCATGCTGCATTCTACATAGCTCTTTGCTTCTTTGTTATATACAATACAACCAATGGTTTTTGGGATATTTCCTTCCATCAGTCTTTAGCAAAACTTCCTGAAAAATTGTAGAAACTCAATAACTATTTGTAAATGTGGCTATTCAGAAAAATTTCCCGTCCACCATTTTATAGAATAATTCTTACAGTTTAAACGAATTGCCTCAAGTGCTCTACCGTACTTTGAAAATAATTTATCTAAAAACTACCCGCCTGCTGATTTTGGTATTGAATATTGAGGTCATACAATGTATTGGTTATTTGTTCTCTATCAGTTTGTGAATACCTTTGAATTAATGGTCTTCGAAACGTTTAGATTTTATCTGCACTGAAGAGACATAAGTTGTCGAAATGCGCATATGCAGAAAAAATAATCACAGTAACTTCGGGTTTTTAGTTATTTGTTACCACTGGGTCGATGCCTCTGCTGGTGGACTGTTAGTCCCCGAGGGTAATCACCAGTCCAGTAGTCAGTACTTTGGTGCTGACCCGAAAGCCGATTCAGTTTGGAACCTTGCAATATCTATTTTTTTGTAAATTTTGTTGAAACTAAGAAGTATCTCCCTCATGCAAAGCTCTGCCCTTAGCTGATTTTTGCTTTACATTAAGATCATATTGGTTATTTGTTCTCTATAAGTTTTTGAACATCTTTTAATAAATGATCTTCCAAACGTTTAGATTTTATCTGCACTGAAGAGACATAAGTTGTCGAAATGCGCATATGCAGAAAAAAAATTCACAGTAACTTCGGTATTTAGTTATTTGTTACCACTGGGTCAATGCCTCTGCTAGTGGACTGTTAGCCCCCGAAGGTATTCACCAACCCAGTAGTCAATACTTTTGTGCTGAACCGAAAGCCGATTCTATTTATTACCTTGCAATATCTACATTTTTGTAAATTTTGTCGAAACTAAGGACTATCTCCCTCATGCAAAGCTCTGTCCTTAGCTGATTTCGGCTTTACATTTAGATCATATTGCTTAATTGTTCTATATCAGTTTTTGAACATCTTTGAATTAATTGCCTTCCAAACGCCTATGCTGGTAGACTGTTAGTCCCCGAGGTTAATCACCAGCCCAGTAATCAGTACTTTGGTGTTTACCCGAAAGCCGATTCTATTTGAAACCTTGCAATATCTACGTTTTTTTAAATTTTGTTGAAACTAAAGAGTATCTCCCTCGTGCAAAGCTGTGTCCTTAGCAGATTTTTGCTTTACATTTAGATCATATTGGTTATTTGTTCTCTATCAGTTTTTGAACATCTTTGAAATAATGGTCTTCCAAATAACTAATTACCGAAGTCACTGTGAATTTACTTTCTGCATATGCGCATTTCGACTCATCAGTGCAGATAAAATCTAAACGTTTGGAAGACCATAAACTCAAAGATGTTTGAAAACTGATAGAGAACAAATAACCATAGTGATCTAAATTTAAAGCCAAAATCAGCTAAGGACAGAGCTTTGCATGAGGGAGATACTCCTTAGTTTTCAATAAAATTTATAAAATTTTAGATGTTTAGATTTTATCTAACTAAATACCGAAGGCACTGTGAATTTACTTTCTGCATATGCGCATTTTGACAACTTATGTCTCATCAGTGCAGATAAAATCTAAACGTTTGGAAGACCATAAACTCAAAGATGATTGAAAACTGATAGAGAACAAATAACCAAAGTGATCTTAATAGCTAAGGACAGAGCTTTGCATGAGGGAGATACTCCTTAGTTTTCAATAAAATTTATAAAAATTTAGATGTTTAGATTTTATCTAAACATCTAAACCAAATGTTTAGATTTTTTTGCTTTACATTTAGATCATATTGGTTATTTGTTCTCTATCAGTTCTTGAACATCTTTGAAATAATGGTCTTCCAAATAACTAAATACCGAAGTCACTGAGAATTTACTTTCTGCATATGCGCATTTCGACAACTTATGTCTCATCAGTGCAGAAAAAATCTAAACGTTTGGAAGACCATAAACTCAAAGATGATTGAAAACTGATAGAGAACAAATAACCAAAGTGATCTAAATTTAAAGCCAAAATCAGCTAAGGACAGAGCTTTGCATGAGGGAGATACTCCTTAGTTTTCAATAAAATTTATAAAAATTTAAATGTTTAGATTTGATCTAAACATTTAAACCAAATGTTTAGATTTTATCTACACTCAAAAAACATAAGTTGTCAAAATGCGCATATGCAGAAAATAAATTCACAGTAACTTCGGTATGTAGTTACCTGATATAACATTGATAAAATTTAGTTACATTTGGTTTTTTTGGAGTTACTTTTACATGTTGTAGCTAAACTTCAAAGAGGGTGGCACAGAGTTATTTTCGTGCAGCGTGTTTGTCGTTTTTTATTTCACGTGTTGACGTGTTGGAGGGTCGTTATTTGCCGTGTTTCGTGCAAACCGAAAAAGGGCATCGTGTAAGCCAATTTCTAATTTTTCGTTCATCGTGTTGTGACATTTTATTTCTCGTACGTCCGTGCACGGTACTCCCTGTACGACCCTCTTCAAAGTAACCTTGACCACAATGCTTATTTGCGTATATTTGGATGTCAGGATGATCGAACCTTTTTACACAGAGTAATGGCCATTTTTCACAAAGTTTAGACAAATGTAGTATTTGAATGCTAATTTATCCAATTGCTATTAAACTTAACAATATTCCTGACCACAATGCCGGGTTGTGCATATTGCAATGTCAGAATGCTTGGCCATTCCTCACAGAGTTTTGGCCCTTTGCACTTAAAATTTTGTCAAATTAAGTTTGTGGGCTCTACTTCACATCCATTCTTGATCCCATTGCAACCAAACTTCATATGATTGTTAACTATAATGCCTATGTGATATTAGTTGCGCATACAGTTTTATTTGAAAACTTTGCCTGTAATTTCCAAATTGTATATTTGTGTGCGTTCGCGGACACATAAGTTTCTGTAAAAAATACAGTTCAATTCTATATTTGATATCATAGTTACCTTTAATTAGTCACTGATAGCGTTCTAGTTTAGTTTCGTCTTAGCTTGTTAGAGGTTATTGCACATGCAATGTAAAATTAGATGAAATAAAAGTTTTCACGTATCTTGAAAAACACCTATATAGAGATACTGACTTGATTTTTATTACCTAATGTTGATGTTTACTCCGACTTACAGATTTAAGTTTACCTAGATAGATGAAGGAGTGGACATATGAGTTTTTGTGTCTTTTAAAAGCATGTAGTCTGTTATCCAACTATTTTTTATTGTTATTGAAGTGCATACTTAGCTTCTTTGGACGATTGGATTGTTCCCACCATGGTCCTGTGTCCAGACTTAGCTTTCCATGTGCAATCACTTCATGTGCATTGCTGTATCATGATGTACTTTGTGAACCACTTATAGATTTCTTAGAGTCGAAACTCAGTTTCCCAAATGTTCTTCCGTATGCATATACCATGTTACCATTCGTGTAGCCCTTTCTTATATCTAGCTTTATTTCATGACAACTAGCTTTATCAGTCATGACAACAATAATCTTCTCACACAAATTTAAACATGTCAAAAACTCATACATTTATTTTACAGAAAATGAGTTTCAACACATCACTGGGCAAATGAAAGATGAAATTAAAGAGTTTGAAAAAATATATTTGGCTGCACATGGGAAGTCCTTCTGTTGGAGTGCAGAGCTGAGCAATGCTTTAAAAATGAAGCAATCGGTAATGTGCCGATGGGTATTGACTAATAAGTTTAACTGTATTGATTCAGAGGATGCTATGGATTTTGCAATCAAAAGAAATGATGTTGAATCTGCTAGGGCTTTGGCATGGGTCATAACACGCAATTTTTACAACAAGTACAGGTATGTGTTGAAAGATGCCGTAGATATATATCCAGGTGTGCGCTGTGTTTGTTCAACTAAGGATCAATCAAAAAACAGTTTCTGCTCTGAGGATAAAGTTATTTTAGTCATTAGTCGGCAGCTTGTAACTTCCTTACCAAACAATTATTTAGGATTTCGAATTGAACTCTATGACCTTAACCATATGGAAACAACTGGGAATGAGTGTGCAATGTTATCGCATGCCTTATCACAGAAATACAAAGAATCTTTTTGTTTAGATGTTCAAATTTCTGCAGAGAAAGCCAAAGATTTATTTTCACAACATTCAAAACTAACAGCAATCTGTCCTAGCGTTGTAAAATCATGTTCGTACAACTCTGATCAGCATGAGATAAAAGATGAAATATGCATTCAGCTGTGTTGTAAGAGAAAGGGTATAATACCATTTGGTGAGACACATTTTCCCTCATTGATTCAAGGTGTGCCAACTGATATTATTGAAGGCGTTGTGGAACTTATGACAAAATTACACATTGGAGAGAAAATTGGAACCAAGACACATGCTGGAACTCTTGCAGGTTTTGTGAATTATATGGATGTTGACTGTTTTTTGACATGTGCACATGTGATGTTTGATATGGAAACGTTAATAAAACCAGACTCTAAGAAATTGAAGGGTGCTGAGGCATTTATACATGTTCCTAATTGTGAACCTTTCAAGTGTGGATTTGCTATCCGGAAGGTATTTGATACTGGTGATCCAAATAAAACTAGTATTGATGCAGCAGTGGTGTTAATGCAGAATTATTCCATGCTAGATCAAAATGATTTCACATTTGTAGGAAAAACATTGCAAGATTTAGGTAATTTCCATTTGTTTCCATGCGATAAGCAATTTAAAAAATGGCAATGGTTCCAAAAAAGGAACAAAATATATCTTATTACATAAATCAAAGTTTAGAATGACAATGATATCAGATAACTGCTGTACATGAGT
Source organism: Modiolus philippinarum (assembly GCA_002080025.1). Lineage (NCBI taxonomy): Eukaryota > Metazoa > Mollusca > Bivalvia > Mytilida > Modiolidae > Modiolus > Modiolus philippinarum. Next base: position 110,664 of record MJUU01030510.1, read on the forward strand.
CGGTCTAGGTTATATTAAAGTTGTAATAATATATGCAAAAACATGAAGTTAACATACCGAGCAAATATGTTAATTTTAACTTATTTGATTGTTAACTGAACAATATGGTAGCTCTAATTCTAACAAACAAAATCACATATAAAGATACTAAGAATTTGAAGCCATATTTAGTCCCAATTTTGACAGGAGTTATTGCCTCTTATTTTGTGAATTTTTTATCATTTTCTTCATTTTTATAAGGTTGGCACCTTAACAAGAATGGCCGTCGGTTTGGAACATAGTTGAATTTTGGATCCTTTTTTGCAAAGGCTTTCAGAGATTTTTCTACTTTTAAAACAACAGAGAAAATTGCAACCAACCTTGGCTGTAATAGTCCTAGGGTGAACCCTACAAAAAAGTAGTTCCCACAATATCCAAGATGGCCTCAAGTATGGAACATTGTTTAACATTGACGACATGCGAAAAGGCTTTCAACGATCTTCTTCTGAAACAAACTAACAATTTAACCATAAATGTTTATGATAGCTTTTTTGTAGTTCATTTCAAAGTTTGTCGTTTGATGGTTTCTTCTCTTGTGAAATTATCAAATTCAGCCACAATAGTCAATGCATGTTCCTTAATTAAAAATGTTGTCAGTCAGGTTCTTACCTATAAAAATGGCAAGCATACAAGAACAGTCTAGCTTTGAACCCTATGAGAATGCATTTAGAGAGCTTATTCCTCGTAACTACTGAGCCAGTTGGAACTGATTTAGGTCAGAATATATGTTAACGTTCAGAATGTGCTGTTCACCTGATATAATTGCGCACCGGATACTTAAAATTTTGATATAATAGGTTTCAGAGCTTGACGGAGCCAAAATAGTTCATTTGTTAATTCGGTTTTGTGACTCCTTCAAAACTGTCTGTCAGATTCCAACCAAACTTACAGTATATGTTGTTTATTAGATCTGATCATGCACATTTTGCTTTAAATTTTGTCTTAAAGATTTAACAGGTATCATATCGCCAATATAGCTCATTTGTTAATTCAGTTTGTTAATTTGCAAGTATTTCAAAACTAGAATTCATATTCTGCGCAAATTTGCAGGATATGTTTTTTCTAGACAAGCAAATTATACTTAAAAATTTAATTTTTACAAATTTTAGAGGTTCACTGGGTCAAAAATGGTCCATCTGCAGTGTAAGCGACACCATCGTTCCATGGAACACCCATCGATTTCTTTGTCTCGCCAGCGACGAAAGTCGTGCAAAGCGAGACATATGCATACAAAGTATGGCGGCGGCGGCGTAAACTTTCATGTTAAGTTTTTGTGATAAGGGCATTTTCTCATTAACTATAAGTGGTAGGTCAATGATATATGGTATATAGGTTGGTCTTGAGTAGTACATGGCAGTTTGCTATATGGCTTTTGTCTGTGACCTCAATTTTACGGTCCAATGAACATGTTAAGTTTTAATGATAGGTTTTGTTTTTCTGCAACTATTAGGGAAGGGCAATGATATATATGGTATGTAGGTTGGTCTTAGGTAGTACATGATGTCTGTCATATGGCTTTTGTCTTTGACCTCAATTTCACGGTCTAGTGAGCATGTTAGTTTTTGTGATTAGGTCATTTTTTCAGTAACTATAAGTGGTAGGTGAATGATATTTGGTATAAAGGTTGGCCTTGGGTAGTACATGACAGTCTGCTATATGGCTTTTGTCTGTGACCTTAGTTTCACGGTCCAATGAACATGTTAAGTTTTGCAATTAATTTAGTTTTTCAGTTACTATTAGTGGTAGGTTAATGATAATTAGTATATGGGTTGGTCTTGGGGAGTACATGACAGACTGTTATATGGTTTTTGTCCATGGCCTAAATTTCATAGTCTAGTGATCATGTAAAGTTTTTCTGATTTGATCAGTTTCTCAGTAACTCAGTAAGTCAATGATATTTGGTATGTTGGTTGATCTGAAGAAGTACATGACATTCTGTTATATAGTTTTTGTGTGTGACCTCAATTTCATTGGCCAGTAAGCATGTTTAGTTATCCAGCATCTATTTATGGTAGGTCAATGATATTTGGTATGTGGGTTGGTCTTGGGTAGTACATGACAGTCTGCATTATGACATATATCTGTGACCTCAATTTCACGGTTCAGTGATCATGATGGCTGGTATATGAGTTGGTCTTGGTTAATACAAGTTTCTCAGTAACTATTAACGGTAAGTCAATGATATTTGGTATGTTGGTTGATCTGAAGAAGTATATGACATTCTGTTATATAGTTTTTGTGTATGACCTCAATTTCATGGGCCAGTGAGCATGTTTAGCTATTCAGCATCTATTTATGGTAGGTCAATGATATTTGGTATGTGGGTTGGTCTTGGGTAGTACATGACAGTCTGCATTATGACATATTTCTGTGACCTCAGTTTCATGGTCCAGTGAACATGTTAAGTTCCCAGTATCTATTAATGGTAGATCAATAATATTTGGTATGTGGGTTGGTCTTAGATGGAACATGACTGCCTGCTATCTGACTTTTGCCCTTGACCTTTTTTTTCACGGACTAGTGAACATGTTTGATTTTTCAGTATCTATTAGTGGTAGGTGAATGATATTGGCCATTTACGTTGGTTTTGGATAGTACTGGTAGCAGTCTGCTATATTGCTTTTGACAGTTACCCTAATTTGATAGTCTAGTGAACATGTTAAGTTTTTCTTGTTATGTCAGTTTGAGTTTTCATATCAATTTTGCGACCAAACAGGGACGGGCGAGACATCCATTTGGGCCCACACTTGTTCTAAAATTTAATCAAAAATTTTATCAAAACTTTATCATCCTGTATCCATACGCAGAAATTATTCTATAATTGAAAGCAAACAACTGTATGTATATTGGCTCCCCTGTCGAGGTTTGTCATTTATCAACTCCCTGTTTGCCAAAATGTTTCTTGATATTTTCAGAACAATTTATGTTAAAATTCTTGTTAGTAATGATCTGATATTAGGTTTGAAGCTTCAGAATATTGTACATTCCTCTATTACCACTTCAGACGGTAATCTACCTCCTGTTTGTCAATACACAGAATGATTTTTTTCAAGAACAATTTATATTGTAATTTTTGGAGTTTCTCAGCTTGTATATGTCATATGATCTTATATATGGTCTGAAGCTTAAGTCTTGGCTTAACTTGTAACGTTCCTTTGTTTCTAGTGTTGTAACTCATCAAATTCATGTTGGCCAATATGTTGATGGAAATTTCAGAACAACTTATACGTCAGAGATGTTCTTAAAAATTTCGGCTTGTCTATGTAGTAATGGTTTTATATAATGGCCTGAAGGTGTTACCGTGCTTCCCCTTTCTATGTATGTCAACCGATATGTTTATTGCTATTTTCAGAACAATTTATATTAAAATACTGTCGTCAAATGTTCTACATACACATGTATGTACAGTACTAATGATTTGATATTAGCTCCGAAACTTTACTATGACAAGTTGGACCACGCTTCCCTTTTCCAGGTTATAAACTCCTGTTAGCCGATTTGAAAAATGGTGGGGAGGACATTTGTATCCAATGGCTACAATTTCTCTGATGGTCAACATCATTGCCCTCTGATATCAAAGATACATGATGAACAGTGACGGCAAAACATGTTATTCTTCGTTTAGAGATTTTACAGCTTGTTATAAAATATTTATATAGTGTCTACATATTTAATTTTAGGTTTGCAGTCACCGTATCTAAATGACATTTGTTTGGATTATGATGACTTTAAAAGAGAGTTGACAACAATTTCTTGTCATGGTGCAATAACAGGACCAGATGATTATAAAGATGTTCGATTCCCTCCAAAAACAGTGGATGTAGATATTGATTTATATAAAACAACAACAACAGCTGCTCATGTAAATGGACAATCTCTTCATCCTGTTTATCAAAGTTATCCTGCACATTTTCAACAGGGGAATTCACACTCATCCAGATCTATTATGATGTTTAATCAAATAGAAATGCAAATTCCTCTTCAACCTGGAGATTCTGGGACAGCCATTTATATTTTTAACCATCCACGAAATAACAATGGCTGCATTGGGGTGGCTATTGGATTTATGAATGGAAGATCTTTTGTTACTCCCCTTACAGACATATTAAAAAGAATTTACTCTTAGACTTATATATGAAATCAAAATGATTAGAATTTGTCTACCATTGACAAATAGTGACTTAAAGATTCTTTAATATGGCGGGCCTGTTAGAGATGATAATAGCATAGTGATGCTTCATGAATCTATGTCAGTGTTTGATACCAGAGTGGAATGAAAAAGGAAAAACTTAGTCATATAAATATGGAGAATAGGACATTTTACTTTTTGATACGAGCTTTATCATGGTCACTTTCAGATCAGCCCATTAGGGCGACCTTAATGCGTTATGCCGTGATAAGGTCAGTATCGAAAACAAAATGTCCTATATTTCTTTTATCAGTAATTCGTACAGTTAATTTATTGCTAATTTCAATAATTTATATAAATTCTTCATTCAAGATATTAAGCGTATGAACACAACAAATAGTACCGAAACATGACATAAGAACCTGCACGGGACGCCTTCACAGTGACCCGATAATTTCGTGGTACTGAAAATTATCAGTCTCCGTAAATCAAAGGAAATTCATGCAAATTACCGATAAAAATAATAAAAAAAGACCCTGTATCTTAGAAAATTTACATATTTTAGAATTGGTGTATTTGTTTTTTATATTTACCTTTATGTTGTTGTCAAATTAATTTTTTTTTAATGCAGATGAAAAAGTCAAATTTACACGTAAAGAATTCAGTTTTACTTAATTAATTTACCGTTAAATGGGCATTAAAAAGAGATTTTCTATAATAAATAAATTTCTTTGCTGGGGTTTAGACTATTCAAAATACAATTTTAAAGGATTATCGCATTTAAGATGAACATTGGCCCTCACATAATATGATATTGTATTTTATTATTTTTAGCCGAGTTACAAGGAAGTTTAACTGTGCTATTGAATTGGTTATGTAGGCGGGTGGCCGGGCGTCAATTATTGGTTTCAGCATGATTAGTCAAAACTTTTTCATCCAATTCAAATGAAACTTAATTATATTATTTGTACAAGGAGGGAAAGAATCCTCATTGATTTGGGGATATTGGTCAACATTCAAGATAAAAATGACCAAAAGAAGATACAGTCGAACTTCGATGGCTCGGACACCCAAGGTGCCAATGACAAAAACAGTTCGTACTAAAGGGTTTGCTAGCAAGCAAGGTAGAATTTCGTTAGAATTTGACCCAAGGATCCATAGAAAGGGTTCGAAAAATCCATGGTGTTTGAATTATTGCAGTTCTAGCCATACATGTTTAACTGTACAAAATTTCAGAAAAAAAATGTTTTCCAGATTCAAAAGTTTATATGCACTTCAAAGGGAACCTAGAGTCAATTTTGGTTCAGAAAACAAAACATCATTTTAGTTTTTGAAAAAAAATACTTCAAACATCAAGGTCAGAGTGACTGGAAATTGAAAATTTGAGACAAATATAATTATTGAAAATTTGAGACAAAAGTAGTTATTGAATTGAGACAAAAATAGTCATTGGACCATAACTCTACAATTGACCATAACTTCGGTATTCTACTTCTGTTGTTACAAAATCTTTTTATCCATTCCAATGAAACTTTTTTTTAGTTTTGAGTTTTAAGGGGTTTTTTTTCTTCCGTAGTGTCGCAGAGTTTAAACAGCAGACTAGGTTCATTGAGTTAGCCGGCAGTTTAGTGGCGAGCACTCTTTGACCCGATTATCTAAATTACGTTTGGTCATATTCACTTTTTTTCAAGATACTGGTCCTAGGAGTTAAGTAATCTACCTACATTGGGTTTTGTTCGTATGTTTATTATACTATGGGTAAACGGTACCCATAAACAGATTTAACCCTACTGCTAGGTAACAAATGTCAAGGTCAAAGTGCTCTTAAGATATATATAAATATTTTATATAAAAAATCAGGTTTCCGGTTGGTCACTTAAATTCAAATGAAATTTTGATATAATAATAGTTCTCATTTTATTTTTGCCTTCACTGGAGCCATAAATGTAGAAATGGTGATCTGCAGAACTCTTTAAGATTTGTTCCCTTCGTATGTTTACTTGGATCATGAATTTGTTACTCCTTCTCCATTATTACTTACAGCTGAAAACGCTGTTTCTGACGCCTTTTATTGTCTAAATTTTGCCTAATTATGTGTTTTTTTTTATACTTGTACGGTTTAACTTGGTAAAATTTGTTTATCTGAACGTACATTTAAACACCCTCAATCAATTTAGTGCCTGTCTTTCAAAGTGGATCCCCAAAAAGACCATCTTTAGATTTTGACCAAAATTTGCATACGGATTGCCAATATCCTTGTTAATCCATGTGCAAATTTTGAAGTCCGCCCATTGTAGCGTTTCTCCAGAATAAAAGTCAAAACACGGTCATTTTTTTTATTTCCTATGCATTCCTTCTGAGGTTTTTTCAGAAATAAACTTTGTATAAAAACGAAACTGTCAACAAATCACCCTAAAAGAATACCAAATGGTAACCACCCTTATATTACACTTTCAAATACTAACACATTAATTAATTACTTTACTTCCTTGACACATGTCCGAAAATCTTGAAATTTAACAAAGTGAAAATACTTTAAGTAATACATGTTCCTTTAATTACCCCATATGTTTATTTCACGGTGAGTACAAATCACTCGCGAGCTAAAAAATATAATGAATGGTTCATTTTCTCCCTACTTAAAAACTTGAAAAAAGGTGGATCCTGAAAAAGTCCATATACAGAAATCAATTTCATATGGTTTATACGATGCAGAATTATATATTAAATAATACTTGTAAAATGCCCTATGGGGGTGGCTAGTTTTTTTTCTTTATTGTCATAAATTTGACTATCAGATAGACTTGGTTTTAAAACAATGTTTTATAAAATAATGAACGACATGTATATTTCTCATATATCTGTACCATTCAGCGATTGTTGCAGCACAAGATACATAGTATGTGATATGTAAAAAATACCGCAAATGTTAGAAATTTGTTTGGTTTTTTACCGTGGCTGTTTCATCACACATCTTGTTTATTTGAGGAGATGACGGGTATACAAATTTACAGGGGAGACAATTTTTGTGAACAGCCTGTCCTTGAAACCCGTATATTTACATGTATGTGAAATTATTGTATCATGTGTTGTGGACAGCTATTTCTGAATATACTTGCTTGGTCTTTACCTTTAGTGAAAGATGTTGGCCCGGAAGCAGATTCCAAACATTAGGAGTTGATTCTGTTCGGTGATAAATCCGGTATGCATACTTAACAGGCCATGTAGGACCTTGAGTGATTAAGAGTTGCTTCTTTATGTCCAGTTGTTGACCCAGTATCATTTTGATCATCCAAATGGCCTCTCTCTTTCGCATTATCTTTTCTGTTCAAGTTTTGTTCAATTTAATCGGTGAATACTACGAAATTACTACAATGTCATCATAATGCAAATTTTGTATATGATTTCTAGGTGTTCTGTGAAGTCAACATCACTTCGAGATAATATATTATTGACAAAATAATACCGGATTAGAATTTCGCAGTTGACCGTTTTGACATTTCTGTCTTCTCAGTTCAGATATATATAAAGCTAGGAATCCTAAACAATTAAAGATATTGTGATGCTGACATAGAATACATGTATGTTGTTGAAGATAAAAAACAACTATATTAACTTTTTATTTTTACATAAAGCTATCTTCAACACAGTTTACAATATTTTGGGCAATATGTTTTTGCTGCAACATTATTTCCTGAACATAAAGTTCCTGCAGCATCTAACTCGGTACATTTTACAACGGTCGAATCAACACAACCTGATGTTGTTATACGTTGTGTTGTTGCCTCTGTTGATGGTGGATTTGTTGTTAAATCAGTTAAAACGACAGATGCAGAGTTAGTTACCATGGGAGACAAAGTATGGTTTAAAGCTAATTCTCCACCTACAAAATATGCATAAAAAAACTAGATAACTGAAAACATGATTTTGAAATAATTAAAGTGAAAGTCCGCGATTTTTTACTTTTCACCTTATTCGATTTATTTCATTTTTAAAATCCTTTTTGCAAAGTTACAGTAATGTACCTTTTTTATTAAGGAAGATATTTGAAGTTAAAAGTTGACCGTGGGTATCGCCCTTTTTGATCGGAAGTGACGAAATATTGATACAAATTATGGACCGAGAGCACAATTATTTTTCCCCTATTTGTCTTTTTAAAAATAAACAAATCTAAAGACCAATTAAAAAAAATTCACCTGCGCAATCATCAAGACATTTAGCATAACTTACAGTACAGCCTTAGTGTAAAGATATATACAAAACCTAGGAACTTTCATCGTTTCAATTTCTTTTAAATTTCCCATAACTGAGGGAACCCTCATTGGTAAAGATAGATGAGTTCCGAATATAGCAAATTGCATCTTTTTGCACTTGACCTAACCACTGATTTAAAATTCAATACCTAATTTCAAATTTTCGATAATGTCTGTTCTTTCATTTGAACCCATAAAACATACTAAATATGTAGTATAAAGCAGCGAAAACAAGAATTAAGAGAAAAACACTACTTTCTTAGGAACTATATTCGTGAACAACGACTATAGAACAACGACTGTATTGTATTCTCGAACAACGACTATATTGTGTTCTCGAACAACGACTATCAAGGGGACCTTATTGTGTTCTCGACTATAAAAGGGACCTAATTGTGTTCTCGTATCTATAAGACCTCTTTTATGTCGCCTCAGTAATAAAATTCTTTCTGCATCATTTCCATTATATTTCCAATCATTTTACAAAGTTTCGTTTTGATCCGTTCAATAACGATCTGTTAATCTGGACTCCAAAATTACCACCCATAGACATGTAAAACCAAAAATTTATCTGTTTAAATATTTCAAATCTGAGGACTAATCCCTGTTATTAAAATGACAGTAACTTTTTTTTATTTTCAAAGATATCTTCAAACAGTACAAACATATGAAAGAGGATATATACATCTATATCTAAGAAGAATAAAAGTAAGGAGAATTTTTTACTGACGGATGGAAACTGTTGGTGAAACTAATCTAGAAACTAATCTAGAGACAACTAAAGAATGGATGCAATACCTTTCAATATAAGTTCCCATCAAAGAACAAAATGGGCTTATTTTATTAAATTGAGGACCAATCTGAAGCCTAAGGAAGAATGGTATAATACAGAAAAAGCCACCAGCAGATATGTTAACAACTTACAGCAAGATGAGATGTCTTAAAAGGCCCTTTTAAGGACCACACAAATTTTCAAGAAAAGATTTCATGTTATTATATCAACTTTCTTGACATGTAAACAAACAACAGACGGAAATATAAAAAAAGCAAATAAATAAATAAATAGATAAATAAACAAATACTGTGGATGTACTTTTATTCGTGGACATCAATTTTCGTGGTTTTATAAATATCACTACTTCGTGGGTACTTAATTTCGTGGTTTAGAATTCAATGCATTAAATTTTTAAGGGAAAAATGCATTTTGTTGGGAACTAAATTTCGTGGTTTTAGCAAACCACGAAATCCACGAAAATTGGAACCACACGAACAATAGTACTTTCACAGTAAATCAATAAGAGAATTAATGCCAATGTGCAACCTATAACTGGAATTGAAAAGGTCATCTTGCTCAAGGAACATGTCTCGCACTGTATGTCTCGCCTTTGTTAACCTTAAATCTTTAGATAGATGTTTTCCATGTCTTGGTATAAATGTAGAAAATTGAATAAAATTTTCAATAATAATGATCCTAACCAACAACTGTTGATTTCTGAATGAAGCTGGGGTTCATGTACATTTATGACAACAATTTAGCCTCCAAATTGGCCAACATACAATATATTTGTAATTTCAACCAAATATCATTGTAAAGATACCAGTTTTAGGATTAAATGAGTAAAAATGGCAAAATCTGTAGACCTACAAATAATAATAAAACCCATAAAAGGGGGGGCAAATTTGCCTTGAAGCAGTCAAACTAGTATAAATTGATTGAATTTGAATTCACAAGGCATTATTCCATGTATTTTACCATTTGTTGTCCTTCCGCATCCAAATCATACTCGTGGTTTTACAGAAAAGTCACTCTTTCTGGTTTTGAACTCCCCTCTATTAGGAACGAGAACACAATTTTTTCCCCCAATTTATCTTTGTAAAAATAAACAAATGTAAAGACCAATTACAAAAAATTCACCTGCGCAATCATCAAGACATTTGGCATAACTTACAGTACAGCCTTAGTGTAAAAAATATACAAAACCTAGAACTGAGGGAACCCTCATTGGTAAGGATAGATGAGTTCCGAATAAAGCAAATTTCGACTTTTTGCACTTGACCTAATCACTAATTGCACATTGATTTAAAATTCAATACCTAATTTCAAATTCTCTATAATGCCTGTTCTTTCATTTGAACCAATAAAACATACTAAATATGTAGTATAAAGCAGCGAAAACAGAATTAAGAGAAATACACTATTTTCCTAGAAACTATATTCGTGAACAATCAAAGGGACCTATTGTGTTCTCGTATCTTATTATAATTTGTATCACTAACAATTACAGAGATTACCCGATTTAAAACAATCGTAACAACTCGGTCATGTCCGCTAGCGGAAATTGCCGAGTTGGTACGATTGGATTTAGAAAAATTTAAAAAGGGGAGAATCGGATAAGGAGAGGGATTGAATTACTCCGGTTAATGTGTGCGGCCACGAAGGCAAACTATAATGCAAAATGTCACTATTAGTAACTTCACTCGAGTTTGGTGATTTTTAAATAAAAACAAATTGCAACATTATAGTGTTTAATGATAATTATAGATTTCATAATTATTCAGGTTCGTGAATGCTGAAAATGTATTATAGATGTGTAATTAAAAAAATAAATTGTTTAATTTAAGAAACACTAAATTATTTCATAGATCTTTCCCATCGCACTGGTACATGATCTTTTTTTTAAAGTCATTTACAACAACAGTGAAATATAACAATTTAATTTTTACAGAATTTTTCAAGATTTTCAAGAATCACCTACCACCACAGAGAAATCTATTACATCTATTATTCTCACAGCATTGGTTACATAGTTGTGTGCTCCTTTGTTTTGGCGCAAGTTGGTGCAAGATTTCACATTTCTAAAACACATCGTATAAGCATTTTAAGTTATGATGATCTATATTGAAATGGTATTTGCTTTGAGTTTTAAAATCGTATGCATATAATATGAAGATTTTACAGTGTTTAGATATGAATAAAATACAAGCGCTTTAATATTAATTTTACATAGAAACAAGTACCGGTAAGATAATCTATTTAATCAAATTAACAATGAAGGGATATGGAGTAAATGCAAACGAGACAAAATCTTTACACATACATGGTAAAACCAAACAATGGAACAATGCCTCTACTGTTGTTTTTCATCTTGAAGTCACCATGAAGCCTTCAACAATGAGCATTACTCATGCCTCATAGCAAGTTCAAGGTGGCCACCGACAAAACATATCTGACACAGACACATACTTTTATTTTTTCAAAAGCTTTTGGCATTGTTTCCATGGCAACCAAGATAAAGATAAACACTTAAACACGATTAAATGTTTCCAATTGCAATACATTGTGCCCCTACTTGCCGATTATTGTTTTTACTAGTATTATGTAGATTTAAATGTATTATTACAATAAAACACAAAGAATTTAATCGAATATTGCTGTATTTTGACGATTTGATTTCATTGGAAATCTTGCTTTGATGGTTAAATAGATCTGATATATCCCATTTAAGAACTGGGACTGTTGATAATTACTAAGCTGCTTTAAATGAAGATATTATCGAAATTGTTGGACCATTTTACTGCAAAACGATTAACTGTTCACTGGTAGCATTCCAGTTTCCCAAGCTTGCGAAAAGTACATGACACAGACTATACTTACTTTAGGGCATGTACATGACACAGACTATACTTACTTTAGGGCATGTTACATTTGTAAGAATTTTCTATGGAGAATTTGAAATTTATCAGGCATGCTATCACATCAAGCCTATGAGGACTTGTGCGCCACTTTTAGCAGATTTGTTTCTTTATTCGTATGAAGCCAGGTCCATACAAGGTCTAGTTCAGAAAAAAAAAGATAATAATCTAGCCAAGTCTTTTAATTTCAGTTTCCGTTACATCGATGATGTTCTTTCATTAAACAATCCTCAATTTAAGGATAATCTTCATCTTATATACCCAAATGAACTTGAAATTGAGGGAGTATGAGCGTCAGATTTCAGAAGCATTCGATATCCTCTGGTTTTATCCATTCAAACAGTGTTAAATTTTTTGCACTTGGATCATATTTTCTTGGTCATAGGTCAATTTAAAATGCATAAAATAGACAGTGTATAAAATTCAATCAACTTGCAATTATATTTTCATATATTTAAAAACCTATAAACATCTTATGCAAATTGAAGGAAAACGCTAGAGAGAACTGTTTCCCGCCAAAATTTTGACGTCTTATATCTCAAAAAATTCTTACATGGATTTTAAAATGTTTTGCTCAAGTTGTTCCTTATGCAGTTCTCTTCAAAACAAAAGGTCAGAACTTAAATTCTAATTACAAAATTTTTGACACTCGTACTCCCGTAAAGAGACCACTAATACACCATCATCAGCATCATACCTGGACCTATACCTCTACATTGACAACTCTGGACGTCTAAAAACAAAACTTTACGACAAGCGTAATGATTTCTACTTTCCAATAGTGAACTTCCCGTTTTTGAGCAGTAATATTCCAACATCTCTGGCATATGGCGTGTTCATATCACAACTCATTCGCTATTGCCGTGCCTGTAGTTTGTACAGTGATTTTGTCAATATAGCTAACTTACTGTCTCAAAAACTTATGAATCAAGGGTATGTTCAGTCACTGTTGTAATTGTCACTTCAGAAGTTTTACGGTCGTCACCACGATTTGACAGAGTCACAATGTTTCTATTTCACAAATGAGAATAGATATCTTTGGATAGATCCAGAGTTTATTACCTGGATGACCTACACCGTCTGTGACAAAACCGGACTTTTCACTGGCAGTGTGGCGGGTGCCACGCGTGGACCAGATCATGCTTACCTTTCCAGAGCATCTGGTGATACCTCAGTTTTTATAGGGGTTCACACTGCTAGTGCTTTAGTTGTGTGGCGTTCTTGTTCATTTTTGTTTATTTGTTTTGTCTTTGTCATACTGTCTCAATTC